>BMAO01019468.1:0-82334 GCA_019973975.1 Trichonephila clavata
TATTTCACGCGAGCCATAACATGAGGATTGAAGTGGCGCGCTTATCCGGAGGACAGAACCCGGGACCTTTGGATCCAAAACCGAGTAACTTAACCACTATACCAAAATGATCACTTTAGTACAAAGGTTGTTACTGGCTTATATAGATGATACCGCTACAGGATTAATGGGATGGAGTCTGTAGGATCAGGGACATTTAAAATGCGGAAATATGATCAAACTATAATTTTGGATTTTCTCTTAAAACTATGTTACTCTATCAAATTCAACTCACAAAAAAAAAGGTCTTATGCATTTTTTCCCAGTTATGGGTAATTTTAAATTCCTTTCATCAATGATCCCATGTCCGTTGTTTTGCGTTTTGCTGTCATAAAAAAAAGCTGCCATGCACTTTGATAGTTCGATTTTTTTTTAACAAAGCCTTACTTATTTTTATTCCAGATATTAATTTATCAAGTGCAGAATGGTAGCAAAGAGTTTTTACTGAATTCCGGACTGAAATCAGTATTATTTGCTTAAAATTAGCTCGAATTTGCTTGTGCATTTTTGTTTCAAATTTATTCAAATACTTCTCGATTTCACTAAAAAAAATATTTCTGGACAAAAACTTAATTTATCAAAGAGTACATTGGAATCCTTTAAGAAACACTCTAACACTTTTTGTAGCAAATCATATGTTTATCCTTAGCTAATTCATTTGTTTATCAACACAAAATGTAACCAATTTTATAGGTTGCTTTTGTTACTTCTCATTTTGTGACATAACCCCGACAAAATATTTTGCTGTTGTTGCAAAGATTTTTCTTAAGAAAGACAATTTATCTCGCCTTGAAAGAGATCCTCAAGAAAAAGAGGCATTGAACGGTTTGTGCTTCGTGGAAAAGTGACGAGCAAAATTATATTTTTTAAATGTAACATTTTCACGACAAACCAAACAAGTTGTGGATCTGTGCTTGTTTTTCTCTACGAAATAATCACGATCCTAATCGTCTTGAAACAACATACATTCTTTGGATATTTTTCACATGAGGTCTGATAAAAAATTAGTTTCACCCATAAAAGGGTCACTAATCCAATCTTATTTGTTATCAATACCCGTTACAAAAAGGGGAAAAAAGTTATCTTGCAATTCCCCATCCAGCACGACAACGATAGCAAAATTGATATACAGTGAAATACGCTCAACGAGAAACGCTTAAGACGAAATAATACAACGCGGTCCCGAAAACTTTATTTTTTCATGCATTTTTTTCCTCTTAACACAAAATAAAAATCGCTTAACACGAAAAGATTCCTCTGCGGGGAATGAACAAAATACAGAAAACAACTCTGATATTGTTGATAACTCTAATTTATCAACAATAATTAAACAAGTAATGCAAAAAAAACTTCAGTCAATTCCTACTTTGAATGGATGAATAGAAAGTATTTTATTAAAGATTGAAAATTTGAACAAGATATATATATATATATATATATATATATATACATGAAAAGAGAGAGTGTGAACTAATAGAAGGAATTAAAAGAAAGAGCATGATTTGTCTGCTTTGTTGAAACAATGCACATCCTGTTTGGCTGAAAACCGATTTTCGACGCCAACTTTTGTTATTGTCTCCATTGTTGTAACAATATAACTGCTAAAACAAATCTAAGTTGGTCTCAAAAATGGGTAATTAGCTTAGTTTAATTAATTAACCGGTAATTAATGAATAATTATTTGAAAAAATTATATTAACATCGAGTGTCATCCATTACAAGTTTTAAAAAAATTTATTTGAACTTGATCGGATGAATAGAAAGTATTTTATTAACGATTAAAAATTTGTACAATATAAATATATATATGTATATATAAATATATAGAGAGAGTGGCTAATATTTTAGGAATTGAAAAAGAGAACAAATTACGTAAATGTTTGAACGATTATTATTAAATACATACATATACACATCCATGTTTTTAAAACGTACTCTAAAACTTAATTTTGTTTAATTATATGCTTTTTGAGATATCGATTAACACGAAATTCTATAAAAGCGAAAAAATATTTCAGTCCTCCTCAGTTTCATGTTAAACGATTTTCACTATATTTAATAGAGTTTTCGCTAAATGTTTAATGCATTATTCTTAAATAACTGAATTATTATTGCAACGGTTCATTACCGGACCATTCAGAAAGGTTCGGTGTGCCGCAGATTGAGTATCGCTCTGTTAATGTGTCTCGTTCTATTATCCGATTCTTGTAAGATCATTTTGAATCTGAAAGTTCAACACCGGGAGGACCCATTTCAAGCTCTCCACGGATTACGACTCTGCTCAAGATCTTCTAATATGTCTTAATGAAAGAGGAGCATTTCTGCGCCTCATTTCATTTCAGATCATTGTGCCGCAATGGGGACACTATTTGTGACTGAGGTGCGTTAATATCCTAAATTCAAAGACCATGGTCGATAATCCCTGGTGCTTTGATGGACTATACAGAAATTCACGTTTATGTTAGGCAAAAGAACATAGATAAGACGATAATGGATTTCTGTACCCTTCATAGAAATGTTCCGGTTTGTTTTGGAGACTGATTCAAAAGTCTTGGTTTACTTACTTAGGTACTCTGATCTCATGTAGCAACGATCTAAAAATTGAAATAAGCGATAGAATTTGTTTAGCTAATAAAAGTTTTCATGGCCTCAGAAACCAATTCACACAACTCTAAGTTTATTTCTATAACAGCGTTTCTCAAACTGTGGGGCGCGCCCCCCTTGGGGGGGGGTCAACTCTGTGAGGGGGGCGCGAGCATATTGAAAAGTAGAAAACAAAATATTATTTTTGAAAAATATTAATTTACTGAAAGTAAACAAACAAAATACATTGACATAATAAATAAAATACACATTCAAACTGATATATTACACATATATAAATGCTACACAATGTATCTTATACTTAATTTAACAATACCAAGTTAAGAACAAGTTTAACAATTACCAGTCACTCCATGGGATTATCATATATAAAATTATATACAAAAATTAACACTTATCTTGTTAATTTGTACAGTTTATATTTAATTCCTTAACTGCCGATTAAAAGTTATGCGATTCGCTTTCTAATGCCAACCGTCTTCCACGTAGACGCACGCATGTCATATATCGGGGGGGGGAGGAGGAATATAGAAGGAAATAGTCTGAAATAAGTAAATCCTTCATAAACATTGTCAAAGTCCTTTTATTACATTCCAAAGCCTTCGGAATAAATTTATGGATATCAGTGTACAGAAAAGATCGTACTTCGGAAAGACGTATATATACGTCCGGGGAAATTAACGCTTTGACTAAGCGAAACGTTCAAAAACGCCGGTGGCACTTAACAGTTTAAAGTCGTGTCGTATTTTTTGCGTCAAAGTTTAGTATTATTGTATGAGGGGGGTGCGAAGAAAATTATGATGGAATATTGGGTCACGAATGTTGAAACTTTGAGAAGCACTGTTCTGTAAACACCAAGTTTGGTATATATAAAACTTTAATCAGGCATATTGCTCTATATTGAAGTGAATGTTTGACCCTCAAAAAAGCAGAGGAAGAAAAGTAGCTCATTTTTGAGAGAAAACCCTTACGGAAAATCTTTGGACCTATTCAATAGAACAATGAGTGGAGAATTCTTTACAATGATGAAATTGACAGGAAATATGGCAAATAAGGTAGTACTGACATCGTGAGTAATGTAAAAGCTTTATGTATTAGGTAAGTGGGCCATCTGTTCAGATATGCCGATGCTTTTTCTATCAAAATGTAACTTTTCGAAAATTGAAGGGACCAGACGTAGAGGCAGACGACCTACACACAGAGGATGTTAAAAAGGACCTCAAACAAATGGGAATCAATCGATGGAAGGCCGTCGTAACTGATGGAATCAACTAGAGGATCAAAGAGTCAGCTTTGACCTGCAAAAGGCTGTTGAGCTTATGAAGAAGATGATTCAAGTCTTGAGCTCGTCTGGGATCAGAAGAAAGCATCAAATACTGACAATTGAACATTGTTGAAAGACGCACCTATGGAAGAGATGGAATCATGGTTCGAACCTGAAAATTCTATATTTAAACTTACCTGCATGGGCTTCTTTGAGAAACTTTTGATTATTGTGTAATATCGAGACAAGACTCTTGCGCCACATGTCACATCAAATGCAAGTGCATAATAAATTCATTCTGATGAAAATGCCCTACCTAATCGAAATAGGCCTTTTGAGATAGCTTAAGTATCTAAATTTGGTGCAAAAACAGAATGGCCAGCTTGATTTTTGGATCATAATCCGGTTGAATATGAGAATATAAGTATGAATGAAAGGAAGAATTTAAAATTTATTTTTGGAGGAATTCAGGAAAATGGAACGTGGTGAAGAAGATCAAATTTCGACCTATACCAATCATATAATGAATCTGACATTGTTAACGTCATCAAAATACAACAAATTAAATGGGCAGGTCACATTGTCAGGATGAATGAAGACCACACCACTAAAAAAGTCTTCAATGCTCAATCTATTGGCACTCGCAGGCCAAATCTTAGATGGATTGATGACCTAGAAAAAGATCTCCTAGTTTTGAGAACTAAGAATTGGAGAACATTAGCAGGAAGAAGGCTGGCCTGAAAATGTCTTCTTGAGAAGGCCAATCCCACCCTGGGCTGTCGAGCCACTGAAGAAGGAAGGAATCCGGTTGAGCATTTTTGTATCTAGTTTGGCTGGCAAATGGTTTTCTGAAATCGTCCTCCAAAATTGTGATCTGGTACAAAAGTTACTGTAAATTTATTTCAGTTACTCATTTGTTATTAATTTAATCTATATATTCATTATAAAACTTAAAAGTTATTAATTTATTAGATTTTGTGTATTTTAATGGAATGTTTAATATAAAAACTTATTTTAAATCTTACCTAACTGTTATTTAGATGCATTAAATGTACTTTGAGAATATTTCTTGGAAATATATTTCCAAATGAAGTTATCTTTACTTATAAGTTTATTTTAAATTAAATATACGCTTCTTTTATAAGCCGATTCAATAATTTTAAAGAAATGTAAATGTTTTATTTTAAAATCATTATTAAAATTTCAAAAACCCTGAAAACACCTTTTACAAAACTCCCACAATTTTTAAAAACTACCATTTTTTATTACTGATTGAAAATCATTTCACAGTAACTGTTTATGAAGCTGATAATTAAAACTTAAATTCAAAAGGAAACTATCTTTTTTGTATGGAATCATATGTTGCATGCGAACATCACTCTTTACTAAAATATGTGCTCAGACTCCATTCAATTAAAAATTTCATGTAAAAATTTCATATCTTAAAATAAAAATACTAATGAACACTCAGAAGAATTTACGTTCCAGGTTCTTTTGCATTCTAAGTCAAATAAAAAAGTAAACTAAGATTTGCAGCCCTATTACAATAAAACTTATTCGAACTTCAATGAAATTGCAAACTCGTTAGGTAAAAGAAAAGTCATTAATCAAAATCAAGTTCGAAACTTCCTGTCCATGGAACACAAATTTCACTAATTAGGCTTAACAATTTAGAACGATGCTAGCTGTAGAGCCTCCTCTGTGTTTATCAAAGACGCCAAGCGATGTAACTTGAGTTCTCAACTTTTATATCCTTTGAAAAGAGGAAGAGTAGTGGAAGTGTAGATGGCTTAAAAAATAAAAAATAATGGGATATAATTATTATTTTCGTTTGTCTTTAGCCGGTGAGGAAGTGAAGTATGTTGAATTTAGAGGGTGTCAAAAACCCAAATTAGTTTGGATTCTGCGGATAATTAAGATTTATTGGGAGTAACAATGTGTTATAGCGTCACAAAACAGCTGCATTTTAGACACGTTAGTTGTACTTTACTGAAATAGTTTTAAATGACCATATATTTTACGATTAATATAGTGCTTTTTTTTTAAAAAAATTAAGATATTCATATTTTTTCTCCTTTGAAAATATGTTTAAAATTTCATGTGTAACCATAAAAACATCTACATTGCAAGAATATTAGCTGTAAAAATTCATATTGCGAAGATGAACAAGAGTCATATTCCTAAAACTTCTTTTAATATTTGAATGATAAGACCACAGCAATAAATGAAAGAACATGCCCTCTTCGTTAACTCTTTGTTATGCTTACATAGTTGTAATGGGCTGTTTTTTGCGAAGCTTCTCTTTCAAAACAAACTGGTAGCTGTTTTCTTTCAAGCCTTATTGAAAATTTAACTGATACCTTCTTATAGATTCTTTTTATGGTAAATAAGTTTTAAGTCTTTATCGCACACGCATGTCTCAGAACAACTCGAGTCTCTTTCGAACAACCGTTTCAAGCAACTGTTAGGGTGAAGGGTTGCCGTAAATAGAACTATACGTTCTGACGTCAGCCTCGCCTAATCTTCACATTCAAAAATTACTCCCCGATTTTTCTGCTTCGGAAAACGAACATTCAATATTATTTCCTTTATTTCACCCGCGCTTTTGTTGACGTTCGTAAGCAAAAATGGAGTGTCATTCTGTTTAAAAGATTATACACCATTAAAATACTGTATGCAATTTGTGATGCGTTTGAAGAAGCCGAGGCTGCCATCTTTACTGCTATCTTGTTTATGACGTAGTGTGTCAAAGAACCCTCATTGACTGGAACTTCGAGCAATTCTTTCAGCTCACTGGGAAAAGTTGTTCGAAGCCATTGGTATGGCTACTGGGTGAAAATGTCTTCAAAGGGTTGCTTGAAAGAAAATTTGCTTCAAATATGTATACGCGTGATAAGGTCTTTAGAATACTGAATTAGGGTTTTGGTAGAAAAGTATAGCCGATATTTACATAGCTAGAAGAAGATATATATTGATTAAATCAGCTAGATAGGAATTCCTGTCTAGATTCAGACGTAAATCTAGTGTAAAATTAATTAATCAGAGTGATGCCACAGCTTGCTTTGAGGTCCGGATTCGATTTTTCTCTTCCAAAGTAGAGCCTTGTTCATTAATGCAGTGTTTCAAAAGTGTTCGTACAGTTACAATTTCCTACAATATTTAATGTTTTCGACTGATAAAAAATAAATATATTGGAGTTGCATTTTTTTTTTACTGTTTCAAAATTAGATTCTGGGCATTAAGTTTCAGAAAATTCCACACTGACAGCAAATTATGTGGGATGACAGAAAATTCAAAATTTTTGGTTCCGACTGGCGTATAATAGTTTGGAGTAGAAAAAATGAGGAACTTAAACCCAAGAATTTAATTGGAACAAGAGCGCCTCCTCCTGCATGCTATAAATAAATATTTCTGCAACTAATTTAATCCAGAAGTATATTGTTTAAGTTAATATAAGAAAAATATGAAAAGAGAAAAAATTTTATTATGAATATTAAATAAAATCTAAATTAATTTTATTATGAGAAGAAATAAGGATGTGCTGTCCTTAGCTTTTGCATCGCTCTGAAAAGTAAAAAGAAATTTGCGGTAGAAAAATCTATTGTTGATATTGCAAAGTTGAACTGTGATATTGCAAAAATAAATTATGAGAAAAATACTTGTGGATAATATATTGGCGCCTGGAAAATTCATGCAAAAATGAAAAGAAAATATCGAATGCGTTATGGCAGCATTCCAAAGTTTTCAATCTTATTTCTCACTGAATACGTTATAAATTTATTTTTGACTCTAGAAAGTACTTTCGTTTTTACCTAAGGTTAAAAACGCTATCAGGTAAATTTTAAAAAATGCTCCAAAATAAAGAATTACAAAATCAGCTCAAAATACGGATATTTTTGGAAGCATACGTAATTTAACGAGCACATTGAAAAAGCTACTTAAATTTTGAAGAAAGTTTTTTTAAAAACATTAATTTTCTTTTAAAAAAATAATGTTTTACTTTTAGAATGAGTTTACAATTAAAATTTTAAAAAAAACAATCTTCCATAAAAACCTTTGATCAAATATTCTTTTGTTAATAATTTTCTTCAAATAAATCGATGAAATAGTTACTCCTTGCTCTGACTTTAAAATTCATTTATTTCTATTTTATAATGATGGATTTATTTCAAGCTTAAAAAATTTTAGTCTTATATTCTTCCTTTTGAAATTACGGTAACAACTTCGAAGGAAGAAATGTCAAACGAAAAATAGAAAGAAATTCTACGCAATTTAAAGCTTTCCGGGACATGCTCGAAAGAGTAAAATGCTAAAATGAACACTCTTTGCTTACGGGATATATATCCTTAAAAATTGCCAATAGAGCTTAGATTTTTTTTGTTATTAATAAAGATGTTTGAATTATTCTGTAGATATACAAAAGTAAATTTTAATTCCAAAAATATTTTTCTTTGTTTCGTTTAAGGTATCCGACTAGTTGCGACAACTTTTTTTTTTAAAAAAAGGAGATATGGGGATTTTTTTGTTATTTTTAGATTTTTTTAGTACATTTTAAGAAAAATGTGCTAAAAATAAGAAGAGAAAAAGAAATTATTATTACCAAAATGGGAAAAAATAGGTGAAAATTGACAAAAAATAGCATAAACGCGGCCCATTTTGCACAAAAGGTTTATGAACCAATTTTCATATTTTTCAATCTAATGTGTTTCTATATTATTCAATTTTGTAATGACCTTCAGGATAAGAGATATTTTCTCTTTTAGAAAAACTAGAGCACTTTATCTCGGTTACTATATGAAAATGCTTAAAAAGACAGTGATTATATTCACATAAGGGACTGTAAATTTTGTAATAAAACAGTGATTGATAAATCTGAAGGTTAAAACAATTCTACTATTATACAGAACTTTTAGAAAAAATTTCAGATAATTATGTTGAAAACTTTTTTAGCAACCGCTGACCGCGTTTGATTATTTTCAAAAAATCACATTTCGTGTAAAACGCGTTTTCAACTATTGCATCTTGCTTAGAGTAATGGCGTCTGCTTTTACTAAAACACTTGTAGTTTTTGTTCTAGTAAACGGAAAATGGTAAACTTGCTATTTTTATAAAGCTAATAAGATGGCCCATAAAATAAAATCATAAAAAATTGTCAATTTTTGGCTAAATTCACAGTTTTAGGGTAGTCGGATACCCTAAGTTGTACTTAATTTTTGAGATACCAAAATACATCGTTATGCTTAGGTACCATTGTTTAAAATGTATCGCTTAAATTTGTAAAATATTTTTGAACATATATAAAACAATGCATAAAATATAGCGAACCTATTGTTTTAGTACCATATTAGTAAACTTTCTTTAAAAAAAATTATAAAACTAAAAAATAATAAACGGATTTGTACTGGTGATGAGACTAAGTTGGTTGTTTCACATCCCCGTAAGCAGCAAGCTCCAATCATTTGAGTGAAGACACGCTGTAGAGCCTTTATTATCAATGTAATGGACTCGTGGTTGGCATGTCATGAGTTCGCGCTTGGTACCACTGAAGACCCGCTTGTAAAGGGTGCCAATACATGTTAAATATGTCGAGACTCAAACGTCCCCTCATTAGTGTGGTGTGGAAATTTGGAGATGGGTTGCCAGCTTAAGTGTCGCCTCATCACTTGACCATGGTTTAAAATTGCGAGGTCCATCGCCAAAAGCGCATGAGTAGCTGAATGGTGCGTTAATCTTCACGCACTTCAATCTCTTGAGTGGTATCCTACCTCACCACCCAAAAAAACCGAGAAACATTCAAACAGACTCTGTTAAAATTGAAGGTCACTGGAACCGTCTTTTGATATCGTGAATGGTAAATTTTATGCCAATGGTGCTATGACTTCAGCGTGCAATTCAAAACAAAAAAAATGATACTTCTTCTCAAAAAATGACCATCCCCAGGCTGCTGCAACTGAAGAATTGCTGGATCATTTCGGGTAGGAAACTTTTTTCATCCACCCTACAGTCCAGACCTTACTCCTAGGCGCTAAACGTTTTGGAAGTGCTGAATAGTTGGAGAATACAGTGCAACGTGGTTTATTGCAGTGGTGGCTGAATAGTATAAGATGGGGAGGCTGAAACTCTGGTAAACATACGACAAATTTACATTTAATTGTAAGATGTGATTCTGTGTAGAGAATAAAAGGAAGCCTCAGGTATATAACAGAATTTTTTCACCAATGAATGTTGAGTATTTCTTTATGTATAGCAAACTGATCTTTATTTTCTAAGTAGCTCTTGTAGTGAGATATTGTTAATAAATTTTACAAGAATAGTCAACGTTTCATTTTTATCTTAGAAATATTGAAAGATATTAACCAAACTTGCAATATTGGCGATCCAATATTCAATCATAATTTTCATCGCCCCCCCTTATACAATAACAATGTATTAAATTCAATAATTTGACCCTAAAGCTACAATACCACTTTAACCTCTTGCGCCACCAGCGTATACGAGTATAAACGTCTCGCTAAGCCAAAGCATTAATTGCACCGGACGTATATATACGTCTTTTCAAAATACAATCTTTTCTATGTACTGCTATTCATAAAATTATTCCAAAGGTTCTTGAATACCATAAAAAGACCTTGATAATGTTTGTGAAGAATTTTACTTATTTCAGAGGATTTGCTCTTTTCCATTCCTTTTTGTCCCCCCCCTCAATACATCGCATACATACGCCTGCGTGGAAAATGGTGCATTCGGCAGCATCTTTTAATCGGCAGTTAATGGATTAATTCTAATCCGTACAAATTATCAAGATAAATTTTAATTTTTGTACATAACTTTAGACAAGCCCATGGCGTCAATAGTAATTATTAAAGTTGTTCTTAACTTAGTATTGCTGAATTAATTATAAAGTACATTGTGCAGAGTACTGATACATTTAGAAGTGTATTATATCCGAGTAAATATGTATTTATTTGTTATGTCAGAATGTATTTTGTTTGTTTACTTTCAGTAAATTAATAATTTTCTTAAATTATTTTTTTTGTTTTCGACTTTTTAATATTCTCACTCCCTCCTCGTAGAGCTGTTACACCCCCCTGGGGAAGCACCCCACAGTTTCAGAAGTGCTGTATTAACCAATCTTTCATTAAAAAAGTGCACAATCAGCAATTTTATTAAATACAAAAGTGCATTTCCTTTTAATAAATTGGACCACTTTTTCTCTAGCAGTTGAAAAGTCTATTCTAAATTCAATGCCAACCTTACTGGATAATGGCCGCCATATATAAGAAATAATCAATCCAGGTTCTTTCATTCTTCCGCTAAAGAAATCTTGCGAGGGCTCTATACTAAATTTATTTGAGCATTTTACAGCCGTTGAGCAGAGATTTGGCAACCAGCCGAAATCTCTTGCTACTATTGAGAGGGAGATTCACAGTATTTCGACTCTAGTGGTTCACCAGAAGTATTTAGTTCGAAATGGTAGTGGAGTGGAGGTGTATTTTGTTTCTTGTATAAAAAAACATGATTTTTTACAATGAAATTAATAAAAAAATTACTCTGAATTTTAGTGAAACTATAAGCTTTCTTCCATATTCCAAAGAGAAATAGAGATTTTTCTTTTTAGAATATGAAAATAAAAAAAATAAAAAACCAGAATAAAAAAAAAATATTACAATTAATTTTTTTTTAAAATTAATTGAAAAATATAAAATGTAAGAATCGAGAATTTTAGTCATTTTTTAAGAAAGAGGAATCTAATAGTAAAAACACTTCTACATCAATGCAAATGAATTAAGTTGATATTTATTATATTCTGTTGAAACCACGCAAGCGAACACCCAGAACGGCTGGCCTCGAGAGGGAAAGGAAAAATCTCCATGGAGATAAAGTTATATCCTCGGAAAAAGTCAAAGCAAAGCCGGGCTCAGCGGAGAGAAACAAACACTTCCGAAGGGGCAAATAGGTGCAAGAATTTTCAAAGCAGAGAATTTTTATGACATTAATATTGAAATTACACACACCCATAAGAGTGTCAACACCGAGGGTAAGGGTAAATTTTCGTGGACAAAAAGTTATACACTCGGAAAAAGCCCATGCTACGCCGGGCCATGCAGCTAGGGATTTTTTTAAAAATAATTATCACTTTGAGAAGAATAATTATTTTTCCCTCTGAACTCTGAATTCATTTCTTGAGTTTTATCAAGAAGCAATGTTTTCTGTATTGCTACAGGCTACAAATCCAACGCATTCCAACGGTCCACGATTTTTGTTACAAACATGGAACAAAATGTGTTGGATGCCGTTCGAAAGAATCAGAGTAATATGGTGGGAGTTAAATCCCTCGGGGCCCACATCACTGTGCCTTATTTCCTCATAATGATCCATATTCACACAAATTGAGATGCAAATTAGCAAATATCTGGTGGTCCGGTGTATCTTTCTATAGGTACCTTTCGCAATACAATACTTCCACTAATCCGTAAATCAGGTTTATATCTATACCAGCTCTATGTTTGCAACACATTCCATACTCTGTTGTGGGCAATGACAGCTCAAATGACAGTGAGAATTCAGGTCTGTTTACTGAAATGCGCTTTTGAACTACGCCATCTATCGCCGAACGAAGACGTTTCCGACCTATGCAAATCCAAACACTTGTGATGCTCCCTACCTCCCCTTATAGTTTGTCCCAATAATTCTGGTACAAACTGTTTTATGATTCACTAATTTTAAAGTCATTGAAAAATTGTAGATATTTTACACAAAAATATCAGATAAAAATTACTTCTTTATTGTTTCAAAGGTAATAATTGCTTCTGTATTAATTCACTAATAATAATTGTTTCTATATTAATTCACTAATAATAATTGCTTTTCTAGTAATCAAATTCTGTAATAATATCGGTGTTTCATTTCTAGTTAATGAAGGAACGAAATCAATAAATTTTAATTAATTAAATAAAAGCAAAACTAGGTAGAAATAGTTATATATACAGTAGAACGTCATTTATCCGAATCAATTGGGACCGGACACCGTTCGGATACGTGATTGTTCGGATAACCGAAAACCGAATGTGATTCATGCAGTATATGAAATCGAACACTATACGAATAGTGAAAATCATCACATGTGGGAAACGTACTTGAAAAAAAAAGAAAACTGGTGCAAAATGTCGCAATTTTACCTTTATTGTGGTAAATAATCACTTATTTTTCGCTGTTCCATTGGACACCTTCGTTTTTTCGCGGCAAGGTCTCTGATTCTCTTGAGCAGCAGTAGTTGAGTAGGACAGCACTCTGATTGTTGTTCGTACCACTCCATAGATGTCTCTTACGCAGGAAACGCGTCAGAATTTGAAGCACCCTTGCTACTATCGTTGTTGTTGTCCTCGTCTTCATCCTTTTCATCGTCGACTGGGTTGGGTTCTTCTTTCACAGAAGTCACAACCTCGTCATCATTTAGCATTTGAAATCCACAGTATTCTGCCCCTCATGACATCCAGGCTTCTACATCAACAAAACTCAGCAAAAGAGCACATATACACCCCCTCACTTGGAAACAAACTGGCCTAATACTCCACGCAGATGTTTACCAAATCACACAACTGAAATTCCCCAAATATCCCTCACCTTGGGTTTTTCCGTCACTTTTGGCCTCAGGCAAAACAACTGCTGTTCGAAAACGTATCCGGTTTTCGGTCCGGATATTTGACGCTCCGGATAATAAACGTTCGGATAAACGACGTTCTACTGTATATAATTACGAAGTTTTGTACAAAATTATTTTTACATCACACACATTCTCTTACATTTTAAAAAATAATAATTTTTAACTTATATATAACATGCTGACGTGTTTGTAGCGTCATCAAATAAATCGAGGATAAAGCTAGCTCATCATGTATTTAACATTTATCCCCTAAAGTACATTCAATTTGTATGTTTTTCTTTTTTATACTGTTTATCTCTTCGTTGTTTTGTTGCTTCCTAAAAATCGAACGTTTCTTTTGTTTATCTCCAATTTGCGTTAATATAGAATTGGCATTTTAAGAATGCTGACGTGAGGGGAAAAAAATTCACGATTATTTTTTTTTTAAGTGTGTTCTTTTATTGAAGCAATGGGTAAAAAATTTGAAATGGTCCAGAAAAAAGAAAAATAACGGTCGTTACTCGAGCACACAGATAACAAGATTTTTCTTACAATCACATTTTTTTCTGTCGTTATATGTTTTTTCCCCTGAATTATTACCTGGGCTTATCTGGGTTGTTTTCAACTATTTCACGCTGACAGGATAAAAGAATGTCGATGCCAAAAAATAAAATAAAATACGTAAAAAGTGAGGCATTTACTTTTGAAATTTTTTATCTTCGTTTTTAAGTACTTTGCTTTTTTGAGTCGCAAGGAATGTGCTAGAAATTAATTATTTGCTGCTTATTTCGTCTTTTTTTTATTTCAAAAAAGTATGAATATGAGTAAAAATTCAAAAAAATATCACCCTATTTTTTTTTAAAAAAATTTGAATTATTAAAAAATGCGAATGTTTTCTTAAGCTGATATGTATGTATGTATCTTAATTCATTTTAAAGCGGAAACGTCGAATTGAAAAATAATTCTGGTAAATAAATCTAAAGAAATAAGAATCATGCAGAGGAAGTTAAAACCATTTATATAATTTGTATATTGTAAAATACACAAGAGTCGCCCAGAATGTTAAGAATTTTTTGCATAGCTTCGCGTCAGATTGACCACTTGACCAGAACATCTACTTATGCACCTCAGTGCCCAAGTTCATGAAAACTGAGGCAGGCACATTAAGCCTTGGCCCTCATGAGCTGTTGCACCACTGAGTTTAATATTTTGTGTTTTTAGTAAATAAAACCAAAGCATATCAATACAAAACTTTATTTTCAAAATCACAGAACCTTACGCTATTTTTCAATGTAGAAATCTATTTTTTTTTTCAGGGTACCATTTTGAACGTGGAGCCAATTTTTCAATTCCAATGTTATACTTTTCAGTATAAATGTCTTTTCATGTTCCAAACTTTCTACATTTTCGAAATGTTTTCTGAAAAATATTCCTAAAGTTTCAAGAATAAGCGAAAATCACTGGGTGCCAAACCAGGACTGTAGGGTGATATTTAAAAATTCTCCACAAATTGTACTGAAATTCTTTCTGTGTCCGTGCTGATGTATGAGGCTATGCAATGTCGCGAATCTGAAACACCTTTGAAAACAACATTCTACCTCTCTTGTTTTGGTTGGAGCATCTATAAGCCGACAGATTACATATAATTTTTAAAATATATAGTAATTATAACAAAAATTCATCTTTAAAAACGCTGTAAAGAAGAATCATTGGTCAGAATTGCCTTATTTTGAGCTGAATGTATTTAAAAAAGGGGAAAACTGTATGGTATTAGAAAAAGTTCCGAAATATGTCAATAGATGGCGGTATAAGCAGTGTAATGAAATTAGATTCAGCTGTAAGTGGCATTTTGTATTGAATTTCTACGGCTTTGCCTTGAGTTGCACATTAAACTAACTGTACTGCTCCATATGCATAACGGAAAAAACAACTTCCAAGTAATTCTAAGCAACAATGAAATCGCCAATTTCCTCCTTCAAGTATTTTCAGTTAACGTGAAACTTTACGTACAGGACAGGAATGGCGAACCTTTATGGATCAACGTGCCATTTTTTCTAAAGAAATGTTTAATGAGGTACAGAGACATGCCATCAAATAATTTTGTTTTGTGATTATTGGGAAAATAATAAAACTAAATACAACAACTCAAATTATTTCGAAAAAAAATACATTTTGTACAGTAGTAAATCTTTTAGTTATACGTGCAATTCAAATTAAAGTAGCATTAGTGGAATTTCTTCTGTTGCAGATTAGATGAAAAATAGTTTATATTAGGATTGTAAGATGTAACTTTTAGCAAAAAGTATGCTGAATCGGAGTCCTCTGCAAAACGGTTTTCACGCGAGTCTTTAATGCTATTCATCTCTAAAAATAATGACTCGCAGGTATAGGTTGAGGAAAATATGGTTAAAATAGCATAGGACCAGCTCCTTCACACAGTTAAATGTGTCTGTTCCATGTTTCCAAAATTTCATTATAAGCATTTTTATTTATATTGTTTGTTAATCTTTCTGTTACAATAAATTCCAACTTTCTGCTTTTTTTCAACTAATTTTTAAATCCATATTGAACTAGATTGGAAATCAATCGGTTGCATTTCAAAATTTTCAATTTCCAACCAAACTATTTGGGGAAGTTCAGTGTATAAAATGAAATCACATCAGGGTGCATAAAAAAACTTGAGCGTTTCCGATAATTTTCTGAATTGAGAAAATTTCGCTGAAAACTGAGACCGATCACTCGCGTTTTTTCGTAATATCTCATATTGGACTTTGTTATTTTGAATCAAAATGCAAACTGTTTTGATCGGTGGGATGCCCAAAATATTGTGTTGCGTGCCATCATTGGCACGCCTGCCATTGTTTCGCCATCCCTAGTAGAGGTAAAATAAAGGGTGATTATAAATACTCTTAGTAATATCTCTGAATTTCATCCGAAAGTGTAAAATTCGTGACGCTTAATGTTAATTAGCAACTTTTGTAACCTTATTTTTAAAAAAATGAAAAGTTAAAAAAAACCAACACTTGAGGGAACTTTATTTTATATTATTTGCGAACAAAACACATTCGATACACAATTGCTTTAAAAATGAGAAATAAAAGCTACCTCTGTAAAAGAGAAAACTACGCTTACACAGTAATGCGACTAAATGACTCGAAAACAGTCTATTCATTCACCCGTGACTAACATTCAACCAATCAAATAAAAGAATACCCTAAAAAAAATTCTAAATTCAAGTTTTCTCCGCTGAATCTCGTAAAGTTTTCATTTAACGGACGACGCACAAAAACTACGAGAAACAACAAGAAAAAGAACCTTAGTGAAAGAAATGCATCAAAAAATAATAATGTTTTCGACATCAATCAAATATTGTGCTTCAGAAGAAAGAACCAAGCTAAGAAAATAAAATAAAAAAATTGCATCCCATTCCTGTTATGTCACATACGGGAAAAAAATCACTTGTCCCCCAGCGCAGGGTGTAGCTGTTGTTGTAGAAACCCTAATGATGACGCATTTATGATTGATACCATGAAAATATACCAGTACAGGAAAAAACCGTTTTTGTGTTCTTACTTTCAACCGAAGGATCTATTTGCAGTGCTGCATGCCGTGGCTGTGTTATTGTTCAGGATTGTGTCTGAATTGAATAATTTTCTGAGCGCGGTATTTTCAAAGATGGGTTTCTTAAGGCAAATATTTTACATTTGTTTCAGCCTCCAAATGAAGTGAAAAATAAATTAGTTTTACTCCATAGGTGATGCTAGTGAAATCAGAAGGAGTGGCTCTACACTTAAGTTGCAAAGAAGTGGTTTCTAAAATGCTTCAACGTTATGTTCTATTCCAATTCTTATGCACTAGTTTTATCGAATGTTGTTTCTGAAATTTCTTTCGCAATATTTGATACTCTATTATTACGTTCATTAACAATGATGCAACTTTGTATTTCTTTGGCTAATTCTTAATATGCTAATGAGATATCATTCCAGTACAATTTATTTTTCAAATAGTAGAAAATAAAATTAGATGTTAACTGTTTGATCAGAAATTCTACATAAAGATACCAGAGAATTTCTGATAAGTTTATTATAAACGAGCCATTTTCTCTTTTCCTTTGTTATCTCTGAAATCATTCAATAATTTTTACGTTTATACGGTATATTGGTTTGTGACGCCGACTGCTGTGCCGTAGAGCCTGGTTTCTAATCTCCGTGTTTGTAAATTTATTGTGTCTGTACAGCATCGGGATACTCTAAATGCTTGTTGAGCGGTAATTCCCCTCGAGAGGTTGGGGAGAGAGAAAGTGAAGTAGGAAACACCACCGATCACCTCCAGAGTGTTCTCTAAAAATTAAGGTGAAACAAAGTCAAAACGTACTGTCAGCTGCAAGGTGCTCAAAGCTGCAGATAACGCCAGACGTAGAACTAGACTTTTGCAACGATGTCTTCGTGGTCTTCTATTTGACGCCGTCAATCGGGTGGCATCGGAATCCACACATGTTTACTTATCCCTCTCCCCTCTTTGAAAATAAAAAAATTTCTTTATAACATCAAACTCATGAAAAGTGTTTAGATACAATAATTAATAACAATTATGAGAACCTGTTTTTGTATATCTCGGGTTATTTTTAAGCAAACTTTTTTTTTCTTTTTTGGAAATTTTAAAGGTTTTCGATTTGTTTCTAAATTTATCATCTCAACTTATCTAAACTCAGTGGCTCAACATCCCATGAGGACCTAGGCCCACTGTGCCAATCTCAACTTTCGTGACCTTGGACATTGAGTTGTACGAGCAGATGTTTCAGTAATTAGCCACCCCATCCTCCTTTGTGAGGATCTCGCATCTGTTGCTGCGGGGGAACCGGCCCTATTGCTGTCTTTCCAAAATATAATAGGGAAAAAAAGTGTTTGGACCTTCTTCCTCTCTGTCTTACATTCCTCGCCTCCCTAATTTCTCAATTCCTTTTTGGGGTGGTTTCCCCTCGCGTATCCTATTCCTTTTTCAAAGTCTGTCCTTCTCATCCGAAGATAGCATTTGTGTGTGTTCGTATTTGTGTATTTGTATTTGTGCATTGTAATTGTAAAGTACTTTTACTGTATTCTTCTTCGAATTCTCAAGAATTTTGGGGTTATTCGGGACCTTTTGTATATGTATTTCTTTTAATATACAAATAAAGTAACTTCTTGGAGGATCGGTACGCAGCTCGAAACCCTTTGGGTGAGCTCGATTCTCCCGAGTAAGTAAGTAAGTCAATTGGTCAGTCTGACATGAAACCCCTAGTGTTTTATTTCCAATAAATCTTGGTACTCATTTATGGATCCACTGAAGGGATGAAAGGCTGAGTCGATTTTTGCCTAACCCGGAGTTTGATCCCCGAACCTATGTCGTCTAAGCGAGATACACTGCCACTCAACTACTGGGATTCATCTATTATTGTAAAAATCCTTCGTGACCCAGTTATATATTAATGAAATACTATGTTGTTGTTGTTACTTCTTATCCCAGATGGTGTAGCTTAGTTACAACATCTCCATAAAACCAAAAATCTCCAAAAAATCCAGAAATAAGATAGGATTTCCTAAGACCTCGCCATATGAAAAGCTCAAACAATTCAGAATATGACTGGGAGAGGCCTGATCAGTCTCGCACCTATGACATTCTGGAAAGACTTTCCGGCCCTGTTGAAAAGTAAGAGATTTGGTGTGGCCACTAAAAATGCGCGACAGAGCCGTCTGCTGATTCCTAGGAATATTAAGTTGGTGACACCAACGAGGTTTTTCCCAAAAATACCAAGGATGAGCAGGGGGTATTCTCCAAAATGCATTCAATTCTATCGTTTTAATAGAGGAGAGTTCAGCAAAAGTTAGACAAGTGTCACCTAACAAAGTGTCAGCAGTGGCAGACTTGGCCAAACTGTCGGCTATCTCGTTACCATTCAATCCAATATGGGAGGGGACCCATTGAAAGTATATACAATGTCTAGAAGGAAGTCGAACCACAACATCCAGAATATTTAGGCTTGCCATGTCCCCAACAATTGTCCAACGAAAAAGGTGCTGCATAGAAGCATGGCTGTCAGTTAATCAATGAAATACTATGTGATGTAGTAAAAGAACAAATATTTTGATATCGAGGAATGACTATAGTAAAACACGAGTCCATGCTTATTAAAATGCTACTGATTCAATAGCCCCACATTGAACAGGGTTTAGATATAGAGTCTCGGGAACCTGCTAATGAGAGTTGACCTTGTCTTACAGTCGTGATTTTTTTTAAATTTATGAAAGAGTATTGACTTTATTAAATGAATTGAGAACATTATATGTTAGAAATAGACAACAACTAGAGAGCATCCTTGAATAAACTATAAAGCTATCACTTATATTTGTCTTCGAACAAGAAAAAGATTGGCTTTAGCTAAAGTAAAATTGCTTAGAATTTATACTCGGTAGAGCATTTAAACCGTTTTTAAGTGATGGCGGCAAATTGATGTGAATCTACAACCAAAATAAAAAGCTGTGGAATTTTGTGCTATTTCAGAAATTGTTTACAATGCGGATGCGTTTTAATGTACAGAAAAAGCAGAATCAGGATACTGGTTCATGAGAATGGCATCACGTGTTCCTTTCCTCTCTGATTAATATTACTAAAAACTTTTCGTTCATGAGCTTTTCAGGCAGCAAGGTTCAGCAAACGCACACTATCGGCTGAAAATCCGTTTATTTGCTTGGTAAATTTTTATTCATAAGTTTTGGGGAAAAAACTACTTCAGAACTTTATCAAGAGTGCTATGATTGAGTAATCTAAATTTCTCTTATTCGTTTTATAAAAATTTCGTTCTCATGCAACTTTAAGAACTTCTTTAAGCACATATACCTCAATTAATTAGTCTGGTTCATTTTCCAGAAAGAGTTCTAGATCATTGTAAATAGCTTGAAGTAATCATAGTACAATTTAAATTCAAATAAGTTCGTTTAAAAAGTCAACATTGTATAATTTTTTTAAGTTACCACTAAAAGCAATGACACAAAAATCAAAAATTTAATGACCTAAACTCATGTGACGTCATAGTCTCATGATAAATGCAATCGTGTTTCCAGCCAATCAATTCATTCTACATACGTCATAGTCACAAGATAAATGCAATCACGTGTTTCCTGACAATCAGTGTTGCCATCTTTCAAGTTTGACAGAAACTTTGTTTTAAAAAGCAAATACCTGTTAAAAATGATAAAGCACTCAGGTAAATAAAATGTACTTTGTTTTAAAAACCGGAATAACATAAAAACTTTCTTTTATTATTTTTTAAATACATTTTGAAGAATTTAAATGCTTGGACAAAAATGCCTAATAATAAAATTCAAAATTGCTCCTAGATTTTACTAGTGCAAGAAGTCATACAAGTCTAAGGTTGTCTTTGAATTCAATGGAAAGCACCTGACTTTATCACGTGACCGTCATGAGTTCAGTCCATTATAAAGACTAAGGGAATACTGCACGTTCTGCACAGTTAGATTTCAGAGTTCTCAACGCACGCAGTGTAGAAATTTGGATGCTGAGAAGCAAGCTTCGATCATATCTTCCTTTGATTGTAACTCACAAATTACTATTTTCATTGCTAGATACCCAGTGAATAGATGTAAGATAAAAAGATTAAGCCGAACCCTCTTGCAAAAGTAGAATGGTAATCGCATACACAAGAAAATGAATCGATACTTCGTATTTCATTTTCATCACGTGAAGATTAAAAATAAAATATAAGGTATTTACGTATCACACCATCGATCAATTTTGAAAAATTAAAAGGCGTCCCAAAAGCTACATCGTTATCATTGTTTTCTAACATGCTTGTGAACCGATTTCTACTATTGGCTGCACATCGAGTAATTTGGCGACTTGAAGAAATTTGCGACGGTATAATACAATAGCACCAAATATAGTATACTCTTAAGAGTTCATTATCATAATTTTTGCAGCACTAATTAAAGTAACTAAGCACTAATTAAAAATATGTCAAACGAATAAACATTTAAGTAATTATTTTTTAACAATCAGCTATTTATTTTCTTCATGACTCATTCGAAATCACGACTAATCGCATAAGACCAATTTTACTATAATATAAACCTTACTTAATATAAGTCCATCGTTGAAATTCAACAAACTGAATTCATAACTAGATTATTTGACAAAACAATGAATTATTGGAAAATGTAAAGCTTTAAACATTGCTGTACTCTCGAACGCACATAACTTTTGCATAACCAGCAGGCTCATTCCACATTTAAATAAACCCATAAATTAGGCTTAACACTCAGAGAGAACATGTCAACCGAAATCCATAATCTTCTAGTTATTAGAAGGGATATTAAATTATAACACCTGTTGGGAGGATTATTCCCTCATCTTAAATTACATCCTTAATTTATTCTATATCATAAGGGGAAAATCTCGTGTCTTTTAACATGCATGCAGCATGTTCGATCATAATTTGATTAACTATTAAACATCTCTTAACGAAGCGGTTATCGGATGGCACGCTATTAACTACGAGATTAAATTAAACTTATTTTTCTCTTGCTACATAATCAGTTTCGTGGTAAAATTGTTGCCCCTTTTGCAAAATGAGAGAATGGATTCATTAAAGGTTTTCGTTTAGCGGATCACTTTGCCTTGCCTTAATTGTTAAGCGGAAACGATGGCAATTATTTTGTAAAGTTTTGTAAAGGAGAATAGAAATTAATAAACAAACAGACTTAATTACGCGAGCTGAACTAATCTGAATTCCTCAACCTCTATTTTTTAAGTTTGTATTAGATGTAACTTTGGGGGTAAAAAAGGTTAAAACTTATAATTTTGCCGCTTTTTAATGGATTATATTTTAATTCTGTCTATCACGATATTGGTATATTTTATTGGAATTTGTGTGATTTTGAGCTGTGATCGGTTAATATTCTTATTTCTTTTTTAAATTTTTATTAATGAGTCTTTTTTTAATTCCTACTATATTTAGTTCACTATCTCTCTATATTTATCTTGTTCAAATTTTCAATCGCTAATAAAATGCATTTTAAAGCACTCAATTAAGCTGAAATTTTATAAATACGCTTGTTTTGGATGATAATACAGTAATTTAATTATGATTAATAAAAGTTAATTGATTAAAACTAATTATTCAAAGAATTACAAATACAGCTACGTTGGCATTATTTTTGGCGACTTAGCGACCATTTTGGCAATTTGTGCCAAAACTTGAAAAGGTTTTTTTCTCACATTTTAAAGAGCTCATTTGAGCTAAAATTTTCTATACACTATTGTTTTGGGTAACATTACGGTAATTTAATTTTCATTAATTAAAATTTTTCACTAAAATTAATTTTTTAAAGAATCACAGATACAGCTCCGTTGGCTTCATTTTTAGCGACTTGGGTCAAAACTTTTAAAAGATTTTTTTTTCTCGTGTTTTAACTGAAATTTTATATACACGATTGTTTTGGATGATAATACGATACTTTAATGATAATTAATAAAAATTAATTGCCACTTAATGTTGTGATTCTGTCACATGTATATACATATTTATATTAATTGTAACTATTTAGTAAAAAGTAACTAAAATAATTTTTTTTGTTGATCTGAGTAGGAATTGACTTAATTTTTTTTTATATTACTTGTTTATTCACATTGTAAATTTGTCTGGGTCAAAGCTTTAAATGCTTTTTCTCGCATTTTAAAGTGCTGGATCAAACTGAAATTTTCTACACACGATTGTTTTGAATGACAATACGATAATTTAGTTATAGTTCATCAAAATTAATAGATTAAAACTAATTATTTAAAGAGTTACAAATATAGCCACGTTGTGGCATTATTTCTGGCTACCAAATGTGGTGACTTGGCTACCAGCTCAGATGTCAGCTTCATCAGTTGACCTTAGTTCTAAGCTACGAAGTCCGTCACGTGTTGATCTACAGTGCGACATTAATAAACACCCATTCCCGTATTTAAGCTATACTTTTGATTAATATTAATCAAATACAAAAGATTTGCTACATATTGCCATTTTACAAATTCTTTAACTTTCAAAAGCTTGTTTGGTCATCTTGGTTCTGTTTATATTTTTTTTTACATATGGCGTTTCCAAACAAGATATGCAGATATGGTATTCCTGCCCAAGATATATGGCAGGAATAACCTAGTGGTTAAGGTAACGGACTCTTGTTGGGCATGTTATAAATTCGAGCGTTGTACCGCTGAAGACGCGCCGTGCAGAGGGGACCATACACGTTAAATATATCTGACTCAAACATCCTTCTATTGATGTGTTGTAGAAGTTAGGATAGGGGGTGCTAGCTCAGGTGCCGTCCTCGTTACTTACTTGACCATGGTTTAAATTTACGAGGTCCGTCACCAATAGCCCTCGTGTAGCTTCATAGTGTAACGTAAATATAACTCTAACTCACTCTGTCCAAGATATGCAGATTCCTTGGATGGACACGTTGACTGTAACTGTGAATTGCGAATAAAAAAATCCAGCTCGAACCACCAGATAGTCATTTCCTTTACTAGCCACGTGAGGATTCGCAGACAAAATGCTTTACTATTATTTTGTAATTTACTGCCTTTTAATCTTTAAGTTTTAACTAAATAAACTATTAGTTGGCTACTACTTTTACCGGTGTCTTCCCTTCTGATCGTATTTTCATGTTAGAAAATATACCATTTTCAAATATATATATACTATATATACTCAACTAATCTTACTACTCGCAATATATTTTATAATTGTGTGTAAAGCAAACAAATTGTATAATTTGTACTACATATTTTATAAATGTACAGTTGATTCGTTGTATAGCTGAAATTAATCGAGTTATACATGGAATTCTCACATCAAAAAAAATTTATACATTTCTGCCATGTTCAATATAGGAAGAAAAGGTATTGAAAAGTAAAAATACTATATATAGCTACCAAGCATTAGTAGAATAAAATCCAAAATCTTGCTCCATGAAACGTGTGCACTGAAACAAATGACGTTCTAAAATATACTGTAACATCATGAAACATTTCTAAGCATTTGTTCGTTTTCGTAGAAAAAACCACTTTATACTTCCCAGCCCGCATCAAAAGACGGCACAATATAATGTATTTACCTATACCTTCATTCCTCAACAACAAATGGAAATATTTGCACAGAGGGCGTGTATAGCACTTCTACAAGATTTCCACTTTCAGAAACACTGTACTCAGGAAATTATTTCTCTGAAACATACACATTGAATGAAAATATCACCATACACAGTATGCTTACACCACAAACAAAACCTTCAGAGGGAGAGAGAAACGGCTTTTTCTACCTTTATCGTTATATTCCTAATGGTATCAATCATAAATGCGTCATCATTATGGTTTCTTCAACAACATCTACCTCCTGCCCTTAGGGACGTGTAATTTTTTGTGTGTGTAATGTAACGAAGACTAGAGTGTCATTTTTTTTATTTGGTTCTTCTTTTCTTCTCAGGCATGATATTTGATTGATGTCGGAAACATCATTATTTTTGATGCATTTCTTCTACTAAGGTTCTTTTTGTGTTGCTGTGTGTCGTAGTTTTTGTATTGCTCGCTAAATGAAACCTTTGCGAGATTTCGTGAATTTTGGTCTTTTTTTAGGTTATTCCTTTATTTGATTGGGGTAGAATGTTCGTCACTGATGAGTGTGGGAAAGATTTTGTGTCATTTAGTCACATTAATCTGTGCGTGCTCGGTTTTCTTTCGTGGGCATTGTTTTAATTTTTTTTTATATATTTATTTTCGTCAATTATATTTTAAATGATTTTGTACATATTTTTTAAATAAACCCAAAGCTTAGGAGTAAGATCTGAATAAATGAATATTTATTTGGATAAGTCTTAGTTGCTAACATCCATTGTAGGTATTGACCTTTTAAAATATTATTCTTTTTTTTTTAAAGAATTGTAATCACATACATTGCTGTATTGCTGAACAATTACTTTTGTAATTCATTTCCAAAATTTTCAAAGTATAATGATGTATAGTACATTGGCAACTCATTTTTTACTGTATAACAAAAACTACATGTTTAAAGTTTTTAGTTTTGTTAAATTATCGCCATTATATGTTTGTTATTAATATTTTCATAATTGAAAACTTATGATGTGCATTTCGCAAGTTTGTCGGCATTTGTTATATTTGATTCTTTTTACATTTCTAATTAACTAGTGAATAAGACTTACTTCATAATTGTGTTCATTAGCGCAATTTAATCAAATGTAAATAGCACAAACCGAATTTATTATATATTTCAAATCCAGACGTTTCGTAAATATTTTCACTTCAAGTAAATATTCTAAAAGTTGAAATAATTATCAAAACGCAATTACTCATTTTAATTTTACAAAAATTAAATATCCTTCAACTTCAATAATTTACTTACACTAGTATTTTTTCACCAGAATAGTCTTATTTGTCTTCTTTCGAGGAATTACTTACTTTGGAATATTTTATATTGTGTGAACTTTATATTGTGTGAACTAGCCATTTCCTGCTCGCTTCACTAGATGTTTCATAATATTGTATTGCATACATCGTTTTTAGCCAATTTATATCTGATTCCTATCATTAAGCTTTCGACTTAGTTGAAAAAAACATTCTTATAGCCTTCTATAGTGGCGTTACTACCGATGGGTTAGGCAATGGGCCGTGCACCGGGGCCCCTGGACACTGACCACCAAGAAAGCCCAACTTGCGATAATTTCTTGCACATTTAAAATATAATGTAAAAGTTTGCAACACAATTATAATCATTGCAACCTAGTTGAATGTAATTTTTAATTTGTAGGGAATTCCCCTAGATTACTTCCGTCGTTTCTATACAGCTGTGAACTTAACTTACTTAACTTGTAACACTCTAGACCATAGGTTCCCAACCTTTTTTGAACTGGCGCTCCTTTTCTAGTGAATATTTCGTTACCACCCCCTTTTCTAGTGAATATTTCGTTTCCTCCTACTAGAGAAATAAGAGTGTACATAATGCGTGGTGAAAAAAAAAGAGTTAAGTTTTAAAACATATCCTGTAACTAATAGAATATATTTTTTAATTTAATTCTTTTCTCAAGTCCCAATTTTTTTTACTTGCGAATCTGAAATAGCTATTGCCACAAATATATTTAAATGTGTAATATTATATATTTTAGTCATAGATAGGATATTGTTGAAACGCTACTGAATGTCTTCATTTAAAAGAGGGAATAAAAGTTTTAGCTTACCTGTTATAAAGACAGGCAGGGATTTGGAGATACGAAGTAATTCATAATAAACTATTGCTTTCAAAATAAATATAAATTGACAGTTTAAGCATTTAAAGAATCATATGTTAATTCCTGGTTAACATATTTAATTATGTTTCTTGGATAATATACGTAATGAAATGCAGTGGACGAAACATTTTTCCTTGCTCACAAAGAAAGGAAAAATGCAGTCCACTTGCAGTAATTAAAATACCCTATGCATCATTCAATTTAATGTAGGTCTACTGAAATATGTGAATTTTCGTACATGTGATATAGAAATGATTTAAATACATGCAATCAACATAAGGTAAACAGTATTAAAGTTTACTTTTGTTAGTACATAATTAGCGTGTTTTTTGTAGACTTTTTAGACTATATTTGGTTAATCTGCCCAAGCCCCTCCGTGCCATCTCAATGCCCTCTAATTTTCTCTGGGTCTTTTACTGCCCCCCTGAAAGCCTCAAACGCCCACGTTGAGAACCTATGCTCTAGACCTACTCTAGGACCCGGTTACAGGTGTGGGAGGAAGTGAAGGATGACTCGACATAATACTTTTTAACTATTTATTCAGCACAATAATTATCACAGACAGAATTTAATTAATCAAATAGGATGAGATGCTCCCAGAAAGAGCAGAGAAAATTTTGCGGCAAGAGTCGGAATTCTGAGAAGACTTCTAATAAATAGATCTACCTTTTATGAATCAATCCACTACCCTAATATTTGATTTATACTGTAGCTATGTGACCAATTGTCACTTAAATATCTATAACAAATTAAAGCCCGAAACGTGCTATCAATATATTTAATACCTGATCGATCGATATCTTTCCTTATCGTCAATTTCTTAATATTTCAATCTCCAGGCAACTTCGCATAATCATCTATTCTCCTCTGTCTTACTTACTAGCTAGCAAACCTAAACAATATATAACTGAACTAATCTGCATATTACGATTTCTTCTTCCAAAAGGGTTGGTTGTGATTGATAGCCCAAAGATTTCCCTAGAGGGTTAGTAGAAGGACGCGTATAGATCCGTCACAAAGTTTATATTATTTTCAATTTTTTACATTTTTCTATTAGCTGTTACTTGAAAATAATCACCATGAAAAATCTTGCCATTATTACATCTTAAGAAACCTGCACAAGAGAAGCAATTCCTTCCTAGTTGCATTCTATTTTTAATGACAATTATGATTCATGATATAAGCTAGTTTCCTGTTTCAATATTTCAGAATCTACTCGTATATGCAATAGACTGTTATAATTTTGTGGTCCCTTCCTCTGCTCTTTTGCAGAGGTATTTTTCTTTAAATAAAAAAAATATTGTATTTTCTGTAAATATGTATTGTATTTTCTTATTCATGCATGTTTTTTGTATCATTGCCTGTCTATGTCGGTGGACCATTCTGTAGCTCTAAACCATTTGGTGAGAGAGTTCTACCCTACTTAAAGAATAAATAAATAGCCAGGGATTCTCCAACGACGTTTTGTTGCGTAACATTACGTTTCTCCTCCCTTTTACTCGAGCCCTTACGAATTGTATTGCATAAATTAGAAATTAAAATTATGGATTAAAAGAAAGGAAACCCAGTGGTGCATTTAAGCGCAAACCCCCAAGAAAAAGAACATAATAAACAAAAATTACTCAAAATTGTCAAATTTCCTAGCCAGTCTTCTACGAATGCGTGGTCTACGAGTGTCGTGGTGTCAAATCAAACGTGGATGAACACTACAGCTCAGCACAAAACCCTAAACATACATGTAGGTAGTATGTAGCTTTGATTTACTACAACCTCTGATAATAAAGTTCAGCGAATGAAGCCAGAACGGCCGATCTGGCAACACTGGTGAAACAAAACGCTGCTCATGTATATTGCAGATGATGACCATCTGCCCCCACCGTGGTTCAGTTGAGACTCATTTGTCTTCCGTGTAAGACTTGTTTTACAAAGTGCTTGTTTAGTACGTTGGTTCTTAACTGAGAACAGGAAAATGAACGAACAAAAGATCAATTTAAAGTTTTGTTTTATGCTTGGCAAGACATTAAAAGAAATTTATGCGATGCTGATACGTATTTAAGAAGATCAAGCACTGTCCATGAAGTGTGTGCACGACTGGTTCGTCCGTTTTCGAAAAGCAGAGAACGTGTTTCTAACAACCCCCTAGCTGAAGATTTGCGATCTGGTCAAAAAAGATCGTCGATTAACTGCGCGCATGATTGCTGATGAACAGTGCCAGTTTATCCCTTTAGGGCTTGGAGTGGGTGCCCAGGGGCCCAAACGGGCCCGGCTAAGCTGGACTTAACCAGATTTTCTGGTTATAAATTTCGATCCTCCTGTGCCATGGGGGCCTGTAGATCTTCTGCGCCCAGGGCTCAAAATGAGTTTAAATCGGCACTGCTGATGAACTACATATTAACCGTGAAGTGAATTCGTCTGACAAATAGTTACCCAGAATTTAGAGATGAGAAAAACATGTTATTGGTTATTGACGATATTCCTAACATCCAACGAAATATGACGAGGTCTTTGAACTTCATCCCAAAAGAAGATTTATTGCAAAGTTTCCAGGACATGTATAGCAGATCTCAGCGGTGCATAGATATATGAGGTGACTACTTCGAAGAACAGTAAGGTATTTTTTTAATATTTCCACTACGTCAATGTTATATAAATGACTATTCAGTGAACTTTATAGTCAGAGGTTGTACATTCTGCAGAGGACGATAAAGAGTTGATACAATAAAATAACTTTGCATATTTCAAATATTCATGTATTTTAATTTTTGCTTGATAAAACCCAACCAAGATAGAACTCTAATTTGTATAATAGCATAGAATCGATACCTAACTACTTTACTGGCCCTCTCCTCTTGATTTAAAGAGAAGGATTTGTGTCTCTTGCGCTCTCCAGACCTCGCCCCTTAAAAGTTAATTTCCACAAAACCCTTTCTTAATGAATCTCTGCTCAACAAAAGAAACATGGCATCGCAATTTCAAGCTCAATTGCGTTCAATACTGATGCTTCAAAACTTTATAATAGGAAATTTTGCTCCATCTCTTTTCGTTTTTGATCTCCAAAGCCTATCTTCCGAATTTCACCACTAGGGCACTGTAATCATTTACATAGTTGGCGTAGTCACTTAACTGCACCATGACTATGCATTTTACAATAACATTTCATTTTCTCATTCAAGTAAACTAATATGAAATGCAGTTGCGCATCTTATTTATCTTAAACATAAATTTAAAAAGAAAGCCTTAAATTTACTTTAAAGATAGTTTTCAGGCAAGATTTCCGTCAACATGAGAAGATCTGGGCTGATTTTATATTTATTTATTAAAATCTCTTGAAGCTCCGAGTCACGCATAATTTATTAAACCCAAATTTGCCTTAGCGCTGAAGTTCAAAGTTTTGAATAAGCCTTTCAAGAAAGTCTTTTGACTAGATATTCTTTTCTGAAGAATATGTCAAAAGAGTTCGGTTCCTTGAGATCCAAATCCGCTTAGTGTCTTGTTTATTAAGAGGGAATGAAGGCTTCGGATATATTTTTTTTAATCTGAAGTTCTAAAATAGAATAAGCTGGATTAAAAGTTGCTTAATCAAGAATTTTTAAATATATGTATATCTATAAAGAAAGGATAATATTTTTTGGTCATGGATTAAGAATTAATATATTTATTTTTGCTCCAATAAAACGCAAAAAAGCGAGATAACTAATAAACATGATTCTTTGTTAAGGGGACAATACGATTCAATTTACAAAAATCGGTCAAAAAATCAAATCTAATTTTTTTAACCTAAATTGTTTTTTTATATACTTTTCTATACCCTCACAAAATTTGAAGCATCTAAACTTAAAAAACACAGAATTATGATAGCTTTAGCGTTCGTTTTTATTCACATCCCTATAGGAAATCAAAACTTTAAACTTACTTTTTCAGGAAGATAAAATAACTAGTTTGTAATCTTTTAAAATGCTAAGGCTTTTTTTTTCTATTGTGCCTAGTACTTTGAAATTTTTTTACCTATTGCCAATAGTACATGTAACAAATGTTGGTATGCATTTTTGAATCAAAGCAATACTTATTTTTTTTAAATAATTGAACTCAGAATTTATACATTTCTTAAGGAATTTTCAATAAGAACACAAATACCAATCATATTATCACAAAACCCTTACCAAACTTTGTTATACGATATTTGACGTAATTGTAATTAAAGCTCCACATATGTATGGGGTCACTAATAATTATTAAACTTGTTCTGAACTTAGTATTGTTAAATTAATTCTAAAATACATTGTACATTTCATTTATAAGTACATTATATGAGTGCAAATGTTTTTTTATTACGTCAAAATGTATTTTACTCTTTTACTCTCAGTCAATTAATAATTTTTTTAAAATATTTTTTGTCTTTGATATGCTGGTGCCCCCCCCCCTCGTAGAGTTATCACGCCCCTTTAGGAGATTGTGATAACTCTAAAGAGAGCTCACGGTTTGAGAAACGCTGATTTATCAAAATAAAGCTTATTAGAGTGTATTTTCTTTACATACATATGAATATGCATGTATTTAATAAAAATCAATAACACTATAAAACTTAATGAAATTTAATAAAAAAATTTCAAATTTTTGAAATACAAATCATTTATTGAGTTCTTAGAAAATAATCTGATATTTTCTTTCTATTGTCTTTTTTAGCATCAAATAATCAACTAATTGTACTATACCGTCTATTCTGTTATTCATTATACTATTGGAATGTGCGTCTAAATAGCTGCGCATACTTTTCATGATAATCCTCATTTTGGACAACTTGGGAACAGGAACTACATTATTCATTTTATTTTCGTCTTCCGAATCTGCATCAATGTTATTTTTTTAGCTAAAAACAAACTCCAAAATGTCTTTGTATCCATAATTGGAACTGTAAGTAGATTATCACTATCTACTGCAATGAATTCTTCAGATTATACAGTACAACAGTCCAAAAATACAGAAATTTTCGCAAACATTTCATTAGTGTCTGGTGTTTTCCACATTTTATCCATTCCCAGAGAGGAAATCTTTTCATGTTAAGTGATTTTCGTTTCGTGCTAAGAGAAAAAATGCATACAAATACATAGTAGTTTGTCTGGTATTGTATTACTTCGTGTTAATCGACATTTCGTCTTAAGCGTTTTCGCGAAAAACGTATTTTATTGTATTAATTTTTTTTATTCCATTAGGACTATTATTTTGTCACGTTCCGTTATACTTTAAGAAATAATACTGTTTCTCCTTTTGGATTAGTTATACAAAACTGAATTACTGTGTAAAGTTAATATTTCATTATACAGCTATTTTGGGTATATTAAAACTGACTACTTATTGCAGTAGGCAATATAAATGTTATTTAACGCCAATATAACTCGCTAATTACAGTTAATTTTGAATACCAGATAATAATTAAGCTAACATACTAGGAGATTCTCATTTTCTAATATTACTACAAGTACCTCATTATTTAATTATTTAGGGTATAACTAATGAAATAATGTAACACTCATAAGAAACTTAATTATATTACTTGATGCGTTAATTATTCTTCCACACTATTGATAAAAGAACCTTGTTAAGGCTATTATCAGATTTGTGAGTAATAACGTCTTCTAAAAGAACTACGAAATACTAATTGCGTAGCTTATTCAATCTTTTAGTTAATTCATTACTGAATAATAGTTTTCGCACACACAGTTGTGTTACATGGTATTCCTGTATAATTCTCTCTTGAGGATTTAAATCATTCGGGCTCATAATTTAGAATCCCATTAAGACAACTATTAACTAGAACTTCGAAATCAACTAATTAAGATCTAATATATATCGCTCCCCTATATACTTTTTATTTCTATTCCATAAATTAACATGATCGTGATAACTGAGTGGTCGACCGTTTTAGTCGTGGGAATAAATCCAAGTGCCCCTGTGAAGAACCTCCATGTTGAGGGGTTAGTGCACGCTAAATTTGTTGGGGCACAAAGTCCTCCTGTTGATGTAATGTGGAATTTTGGAGAGGGAATGACCTCTTCATTGAATCATGGTTCGGAATCATGATATCCCTCGCCAATAGCTTTCGTATTTCTTCAAAGGACGATGTTAATTAAAATTATATGAAAACCCATAAATTAACTTAAACCTGTTTATTAAAATATAAATGCCTTCATTTTAGAAAATACGATTTTAGAACATTGATCTATCCAATACAATTCGAAGTTTTTAGTTTCTTTGATGAAGGGCGAATAATAATTGTTTAAATCTTATACAGTTAATGTGCGATATAAGTAACATTCAGCTCAATGATTTCTCAACTCAACAATAAATAACAACTCGTACATCTACAAAATTATTCATTTTAGCATTTTTCTGATACTGATAAAAATTTAGTACTTACTGGTAAAATTTTATTTTATCAATAAGTATTTAGACACCCATGTAAATGAGGATATCTGCTATTCTGATCTACGCCGCGCCTTCTATATTTACGTATCGTGTAGGAAACAGCATTAGAATTAGTCACGTGTAAGATGCCATGAAATTCAGAGTCGTTTGACTTCCGCAGATCGTAATTGTGGAATTAATAGAAATGGCTGATCTGTAAGGGACATATCCAGTGGGTATAACATTCCAAAATCGACAGCGGCTTTTGTGATTAAAAAGTGGAAGGTGAGTGGTAATTGTTGAAATGTACTCCCACCGAGAAAACCCTCGAAACTAAGAGATAGAGACCGACTAGTGCTATCCAAAGAAATTCAGAAAACTCGCTGCCCCATATACTACAGAAGTTCAAATAAGCATCCAGGACAATTGTTTTGATAAATATCATTCGCAAGGAAGCACATGTGATTGGTTTCTAAGGTCGTACTGCAACCCATAAGCCTTTGATTACAAAATCCAACCGCGCTACTCGGTTGAGGTAATACAAGACACTTCGAAATTGGACTGTAGACGAATGGAGTGATGAATCAAGATCTAATATCTGCCAATCGGATGGCAAAGTTTGAGTTTTGCGTATATCTAGAGAATGCCTTTTGCCTGAATGCATTGGGCCTGCAGTAAAATTTGGCAGAGGGGAAATTATGGTCTGGAGATGTTTCTCCTGGTATGGACTGGGACACTTGATCCCAATTCATGGTAAGCTCAACACCAACTCCTATTCCACTATTTTAGACAACAAAGTGCTTCTTAGGCTGGGGCAATTTTACTGGTTGTATTAATGGTTTTTCCCGAATGAGAGCACTTCTTGACATGTTGCGTGGTCCCCATGGATTGGTATGATGGTAACAGGGTGAACCGAACCGCCTGCCCAGAGTCTAGACTTGAATCCTACAGAAAATCTCTAGGCTGATTGGGATTGTTGAATTAATGGGTGCAGCAATCGTCCAAAATCGGTGAAAAAACTTGGATGTCTTCTCCAAGACGAATGGGGAAAATACCATCATCCAAACACTCGTGGAAATTTTGAAAATATGCCTCGGAGGGTTAAGGCTGTAAACTACTTCAGATGAAGGCTCTTCCAATTAATGAATATGAATAAATTTTGTTTATCTCTTTTATCTCAGTTGTCTAATTACTGATTGGTAGGTAATGTATATGTAAACCTCATCATATTCATTCTACTTTAATTTTGTCTCTTGCTTTCATTTAAATCTACCACCTTATAAGTTTCTCATTTAATTGTTTTGACTTTCATATTGTATTTTTGTTACTAACCCTTCACGACTTTTACATTATGAGATTCCAATACCGTCTACAAAATAAAAATCACTTCACTTCATTTCTTCTGGGTGATAAAGAAAAATAATTATGCATAATATTGTCATTTGAACCTATAAGGAAAAATCAAGGATGAAGTCTTAAAATTATAGGAGTATTAAAACTGATTATGTCACTTATTTTAAGATTCCTGAAACTTTTTTGAAACGAGGAATTCTGTTCTATTAGTTTAAATGTTTATGATACAATGTAAATGGAAGTAGACTAGAACAAAAAGTAGTGTATTTATATCACCACAAAATTTCGCTTATTTTGACGATGGAAATATTGACTTCCAAAAAAATGGAAGTCGATTATGACTCTTGAAAAGATTTCCTACATAAAAGAGTGAAGTGCTATATACAGTGTGTTACCAATAAACCTATTAAATAAAAAAGTCTTAGAGAAATATCCTATATATGATAAATGCAAAGTATTTGAATAATAAAAATAAGTACATATTTTTGAAGAGTGTATTAAACTGAATTTTTTTATTAAAAATAATCCTTATACAAAAGTAAGAACCGTAAGTTAAATGAAGGCCTAATTGTCTCAATAATAGGAGTTTAAAATAGTTTTACACGAAAAATTAATTTGATTCATGACAAAAGAATTCTTCATGAATCGATTTTCAATTAATCAAGGGATTTACCTGTTCTAGGGGTGAGACTCGTTAATCAAAATTAATTACGTAGAGCAGATAAAAATAACTTTTCTAACAAAATTACATGACTAAATGTATTATACTCGTATAAAGAGAAATGATAATTAACTTTAAATATTGTTGATTATTCGTAAATTTGTATCAAATAGAGGAAAATATAAAGAGTATAATTTAATATTCCTTAAGGTATCAGACTGCCCTCAAATTGTGAATTTTGCCAAAAATTAACATTTTTTATGATTTTGTTTTATAGACCATCTTATTAGCTTTATAAAAATACCAAGTTTATTATTTTCCGCCACTTTTATGTTATTTTTTGTCAATTTTTACCCATTATAGTAATAATAATTTCTTTTTCTCTTCTTAATTTTATCATCTTTTTCTTAAAATGTACTAATCAAATTTAAAAACAACAAAAATCCCCATATCTCCATTTTTTTTAAAAAAAAGCTGCCGCATGTAGTCGTATACTATAAATCAAATTTAAGTTTTCATGATTCTCGATATATGCATGCACTATAATATAAAAACTCTTGTGCGACCAACATAAACTCACATGCCAAACACAATTCAAATTCAAAATTAAGAATATGGAGCAGTAAAATATTCAATTCTAGCACACATGATAAACATTTCATATATTAAAACACAAAAAGAAATACTTGTTCTTGCTAAGGAACCCTTCCCGAATAAAAAACGAGCTTATAAAATACCACTCCAGAAAGAACAAAAAAAAAAAAAGCGCTATCCAATCTTGCACCCTTTTCTCTTCCGAAGTCTTACAAAAGGCATCTGCTTAAAGATCTATTCCAACCCAAGTTGTTCGAGTGTTTGCTGATTTCGAAAACAACAACAGTTCCTGTCCTTTAAGGAGCCGGCTACATAAAATTCATCCAATGACTAGTGTCTCACCTCACCATCCGGGAACTTCTACCCAGAGTCACTTTCGGAGGAAAATTTATCCTCTTTTCAGGAACGTTTCGCCGGAAGAGGTTTAATGGAAGTCGGCATTTATAAGGAAAACCTCTGCACAAAAGGCTGAGGAATGAACCTCGGGAGCTCTGCATTTTAGATGTTCTCCGGTGGAAAATATTTTTCGACAGTAACGCTTTAGAATAACAGTAAAAAGGGTTTTTCTTTCTTTTATTATATATATATTCTCGAATTTTTTTTTTTTTTTTTTTTTTTACTATTCAGCGTTAAGCATATGCTTGGTGCTTGGATTTAAGAAGATTGAAAATGTATTTTAAAAGCAGTGCTTTCTTTGATGAAATAAAAGTTGGAAGGGAAGAAAAAACACACATAACTTAAAGTTCGATTTTGATAACATTTTTATGTACTTTTTGGAACCAATCAAGATAAATACCTGTGATGTATTTAGTGCATTTAAATGTTTTCTCAAAGCAGTTATGTGCTCCATATTGGACTAAATTAGCGTTTCTCAAACTGTGGGGAGCGCTCCTCTGGGGGGGGGGGGCGTGAAAACTCTACAAGGGGCGCGATTGTATTGAAATGTCCAAAACAAAAGATTATTTAAAAAATTATTAATTTACTGAAAGTAAACAAACAAAATACATTCTGACATAATAAAAATAAAAGTACACATTTACACTAATATACGTATTACACTTACAAATGTATCAGTGCTATACAATGTATTTTATAATTAATTTTTTAACAATACGTAGTTAAGAAGAAATTTAATAATTACTAATGACCCCATGGGATTGTCACATATAAAATTGTGTACAAAAATTAACACTTATCTCGATAATTTGTACGGTTTATAATTAAACCCTTAACTGCCGATTAAAAGTTACACGATTTTCTCCCCAATGCCAACCGTTTTCCGCGTAAACGTGCATATGTTATGTACTAAGGAAGGGGGGGGGGATAAAAAATTAAATATGAAATAATTAAACTTTTCGCAAGTATATGTTGTCAAAAGTCCTTTTATTGCATTCCAAAGCTTTCGGAATAATTGTATGGATAGCAGTGCGCAGAAAAGATCGTACTTTGGAAAGACGTACATGTACGTCCGGGGAAATAAACGCTTTGGCTGAACGAGATGTTTATATACGCCAGTGACAATTAAGAGCTTAAAGTCGTTCATTGTTATTGTATGAGGAAAGCGCGATGAAAATTATAATTAAATATTGGGTCGCGAATATTGAAACTTTGAGAAGCACTGGACTTAATCGAATCGGATAAATGCCGAAGTCCTGCATCGCGATTAATAATAAAAAGGAAATCCATAAGAGTTTGATTGACAATATTAATATAAGAATAGCTACATTACAAATTAAAAATGGCTTAGAAAATTGGGACATTTTTTAATGTATTAATGTAGTGAAATCAATATAGAGCGGATCAAATCACAGTCATAAAGATATTTTATTTCAAAGGAAATTTTTCTTTTGTCAGCCGCAATAGCCTTGTGGCCAAGGCGACGGACTCGTGTTCGGCATGTCATGAGTTCGAGTCTAGTACCGCTGAAGACCTGCCGTATAGAGGGGAGATACACGTTAAATCTGCCGAGGCTGAAACGTCCTCATAATGGTAAATAGGAGATGTGAGTGACTGCTCAGGTGTCGTACTCGTCACTTTACCGTGGTTCAAAATTACGATATCTGTCACCAAAAGCCCTCGAGGAGCTGAATAGTGCGACGTGAATATTCACTCACTCACCCCCATTTTGATTTTTGCAAAAGTGCTATACAGGTGACATGGCTCCGTTTACTTAGTGGTCATGATCACGCACTCGTGGACAGAGCCTGTCATGGATTCGAATCCCATTGCCGCTCAAGACCCATTGTGTAGAAGGGCTGATGTACGTTAAATCTCTCAAGATCACCCGTTGGCGTGGAGGATCGCCTGTGTGGCTGGTTTTTTCCGTATTTTGATCATTCCCCCCCCAAAGGAAAATCTTTCGTGTTAAACGATTTTCGTTTCATGTTAAGAGAAAAAATGCATGGAAATGCGTAGTAGTATGTTAAGAGCGTTATACTATTTCGTGTTAACCGATATTTCGTCTTAAGCGTTTCACGTTAAACGTATTTTACTGTATACACCGCCTATTTCCGAATGTATGTCAATTCCTGTATAAGCCAATAATGCGTTTTTCTGAGAAAAAGTTAATCTAAAATTCGGAAGCTGTATATAAATTTAATTGAAAAAATACCTCCTGTAATTTTCGAACACGTCGCTAAGAGGGTGAAAATGTAGACAAACGGATAAAAAATAGGATATTTTATGATGGAGTTGCTGTAAATTTTAAGTTACCAACAATAATTTTAATTCTGGTAAACCTGTCTGAAACTAACATTTTTTTTTTACATTCGTGTTCTTGTCCAATGTCAATGCCTGGTATATTTTTTGCTCCCTTTTTTTCCCGTTTGCTTAGGAAATGAGTGGATAGAGAAAATTGTACATACAGCATGTGATCGTCAACCCCCTCCCTCTCTGCATTATAATCATATGTATTCAGACATATGAGTAAATGAGAGTTCGGTATCTCGGATTCTGACACTTTCCTTGAAGAATTTAATTGACTTTTCCCCCCTTTTAGAATGAAAGTCCAAATTAATATAGCTTACGCATGGCTAACAGATAATGTTTAGCAAAAAAAGGGATTTTTAAAATTACGTTTTTTCCGGGATTGTATGATCCGTGTATAAGTCTCCATTGTTTCAGTTTAAAAATGTTAAAAAATATTTTCGGCGTATAAATGGAAATGTACGGTATACATACATATATATGACAGGCCTCGGGCCAGCTGGTAAAATGATGAGAGCATGATATAACTTTTTTATTATTAACTTCTTTAAATATATAACTTTTTTATTCCTCCAAATATTAAATCCAACATGGCGGCCCTTTGGCGCGCAACCGAGTGGAATAAAAGACAACATTGCAGCGAGGAATAACCAGCTATCTATTCGCTTACATCTCTATGTCGTCAGCGCTTGCTCTACGTTTACGTAGTGTTATTTACCCTGAAATTCCTACGTGATAGTAAAGAGTTCGCTCTATTTTTATTATTTACTTAATTTTGAAGCTAAACTTTCCAGACCTGAAGTATTTGTAGCTTAACTTTGTATTAAAGGTAATATTTATATGTTATATGTTGAATTTTTAGCGCGTTTTTCACGTAGTGTAAAAAAAGCGCTATTAGGATGCAAATTTCGTCTTTGTCCTCGTCTTCGTTCCATTTTTTGTCGTACCTTTTTCTCAGCCAATAAGCAACCGATTGACCTCGGGTTTTCAGCATTTGGTCGCATTTGTGCCCTAGATAACCAAATCATATTTAAATTTAAAAAATTTTAAATTTTAAAAAAAAAATTTTAAGTATAGTACTACTTTCTGTTTGTAAAAAGTTCATTAGTTGCATTATTGTAAAATACAACGTGTGAAAAACGCACTAAAATTACTTGGTCATGCCAATGATTGATATCTTGTTTTACACATTTTCTGATCAGTAATAGTAAAGAAAACATTTTGTCGGTTTTAATTACTATCCATTAAAAATCAAACACAAAAAAAAGACAAAAGTAATACCTATTATTTACTGAAAAACCGGCGTGTTCTAAGTGACCGTTTCAGTCTCTACATTCCATAAAATATAAATGATTTCAGAGAAAGGTCACTATTTATAAACCGAGCACGAATCGAGACACAAATGTATTTTCGGAATCAAATAACTCAACAATAGTAAATAGCACCGATTTTTCATTTACGATTCTAGCAAGACTTACTGCTGCTTTTTGCTTCTCTTGTACAGTGCTAAATGAAAAAGGACAAACCAGTCTTCGGTTTCAAGTCGGTTTCCATGGATATATCCATGACGTCAGGAATGGTCGAGGCCGCGAGGCAAAAACTAACAAATGAGAAAAAGTAAAAAGGATTTTCAGTGTAAAAGGAAAGAGACAACTCTGAAGAACTCTTCTGCGAGAGTGTCTCTGGAATTAACCTTTCTGTTCTGAAACAGAAGACTTTAAAGAGAAAATAAGATCCTGGAACTAAAAGGCCACGCGAAAAATATTACTTGATTAACGGGAAATCTTCGGAGACGCAATTGGGAAGTGCCTGGAAAGATAAATTTGTCGAAGTAATTTGTTCGAAAAGTTCCGCAGAGATTGGAAGATTTTAATCGGAAAGTTTACATCGTTTAAATGGTAATGCGATGACTCCCGATAGTGTTTGATGCTGATGCATTGCTTAGAGTGATTTAGCTACTTGAATTTAGATGACATATTTTAGAAAACCAATTTGTAAAAATGTCAACTCCATTAACGTTACCTATTTAAAGGGAAAAAATGAAGTGTTTGGCCTGTGAGGAATCGGTCTGATTGAAATTAAATTGAGAAAACGATTTGATCAGAATATTCTATCATGATTGGATCTTTGATTTTAAGAGTTTTTTTTTATTATTATTCTAATTCCATATAATAGTGCTTGAAGAGTTGTAATTTTAAATTTAATTTCATCATTTTCCATCAAGTGATGTAATGAAGCTGATGTGCATTAAATTTAATCGTGTCCCGAAGTCAAGAAGTAGTTTGGAATAATGGCGACGTGCTAAACCTGGTTTTTCCTCTCAATTTTGACTTTAATTAAAACTATTAAGTTTTTAGGAAGTAAAACAATCGTTACATGTTCTATTAGTGAAAGGGAAACTAAGCAAATTGTTCTCAGTTACAGTTAGATCTTTTCATTTGGTACGAAAAAGAATACATTCCATTTGGAATGGAGAAAAAAGTTTAAAATTTGGTTGCATCTATTACAGCAAATTCGAAAGTTATTTTTCAGCAAAAACTTCAGTAATTAATGCACAAACTTACATTTCAAACAGCATTGCGTTTTATTCAAATATATTCACAACAAAAAAGGAACAAAATTGTTGATTGTCGTATTGAATTATAACAATCTGCTTATTTATTTATTTATTTTTTGCACAGAATGCCAAAATAGAACGTTTGTCGGTCGCAGTTACGTAAATGGGAACGTTTTGAAAGAAAATAACAGTCAAAAAAATGGCAACACTAATAAAACATTTGTGGGCTGTGTTCTTATTCCTTATTTCAGCTTTTTGTGTCGTGTGAAAAACATTACTGTGCTTTTGCAAATGTTTTATGTTATTTGATAGGTATAATTTTGTGCAGTAATAAAATATATTTTAAATAAAAACAAATGCCAGATGATAAATAATACTATGGTAATAGTTTTTATTCTATTCCCATAAAAAACTAAACTAGTTTGATATCACAAGGCAAGGCGCCAATCACTGCTTGGCGCGATAAAGGAATCCTGCCAAGCACCACTTGTCGCTGGAATGGAATCCAAGATGGCGGCCTATCGGTTTCAAATCATCAGGAAGTTAATTTTACAGAATTTTTTTTTTTTTGAAATACATTGAAATATATCTCAAATGAAGAATATAAGAAAAGATTGAGGATAACCAAGGTCAACCAAAAAATAATGAATATCAATAGAATATAATTAAAAGGTACATGTACTAATAATAATATTATGCTGTATATATTAATAATCTTATAATATAATATAATAGTAATTATATATAATATTCATATAGTATGTGTGATTTAATAATAATTATTATATGCAACAATTTTATTTAATAGTAATGATAAAAAAGGAATAATCACCGTATAGTAATATAATAAAATATACATAAGAATACTCATCTAACATAATAATTATAAATAAATAACATAATATGTAACAATATATATAAATAAATATAATAAAAATTTATTATAAATAACAAGTATTAACACTTATAATAATTGCATTTTTATATTAAACATTATTAATAAAATAATTCAAATACAATGAAAATGGTTAAATTTTTAAGGAAATCGAATTAAAATCGTCTGAAATTAATATAAAAAAATTAATTCAAAAACGTTATATCCCCATGGCAACCATATCTCCAGACGACAAAAATATCAAGGTAGCTAACCATAATATAATGTTATTGCCCATCTTGGCAAACATACACAACAACTTGGCTCCTTGCCCCGTGATATCAAACTAGCACCAAACTAAACATTTTATGTACTTTTCTTATCCTAGATTCTATTCTAGTATCTTCACATCCTAGATTATTTTTAAAAATGACAATTTTTTAGGAATTCTTTCTATCTTTTAAGAAACCGACTACTAGGAACATGTTTATCGTTACAAAATAATTTAAAATGTGGATAAATTAAAAACGGGTAGTCGAACCTTTAATTCTTCTTTATATCCATCAATATTTGCTAATATTTCCCATTCACCCCGATTTTTTAATAAAAAGGGCCGATTCTTTTTCAAAAACTACTTTCTAAATCTCATGTGGCTGACTATAAAAAGTGTGTTTACGATTAAAAAATAGCTTGAGAAGATGGTGAAGGAAAAGAAGTGAATGCTATACCTCTTCGGAATCGCGCTCTCTTGTCTAAAATCATATTCTCGGAGAAATATCTAAAATGCAGCCAGCGGCTTTTCTGGTTTTTTATTCAACCTCTTGCTTAAGCCTTTTTCTTACACAAACCTCGACTTCCATTAAACTTTTTCTAGCAAAATATTCTTGAAAAGATAAATCATCTCCTGAAATTGACTGGAATGGATGCCCGGATATTTAGGTGGAGATTAAGTCATTGGATTATAACATACTGTATTTCAATCTTCAAAGAGAAATCCAGAGATCAACAAAAACTTAATAAGCTAAGACAATGTTTTTCGAACTGTGGGGCGCCCCCCTCTTGGGGGGGGGGCTGATAACTCTACAAAGAGGGCACGAGCATACTGAAAAGTTGAAAACAAAAATTTATTTCCAAAAACTTTTAATTTAATGAAAGTAAACAAACAAAATAATTCCGACAAAATAAAAAATACACTTATACACTGACATAATACACTTGTACATCGTGTAGTACTGATTCATTTATTTTAAAGTAAATTTAACAATACTAAGTTAAAAACAGTCTCCTGTCACACATGTATAAATTTTGTATACAATAATTACCACTTACCTTAATAGTTTGTACGGTTTATAACTCATCTCTTTACTGCCAATTCAAAGTTACACGATTCGCTTCCCAATGTCACCGTTTTCCATGTTGGCACGCGTATGTGATGTATTGAAGGGGGTCGGAGAAAGGAATAAATAAAGCATATCCTCTCTAAAATAAGAAATCCTTAGCAAGCACACTGTCAAGGTCCTTTTATTGCATTCCAAAGCCATCGAAATTATTTTATGGATAGTAGCGCACAGAAAGGATCGTACTTCGGAAAGACGTATATATACATTCGGGACAACTGAGCGAGGCGTTTATATACTCCTGTACTTAAGAGTTAAAGTCGTATTGTAGCTTTAGTGTTAAAGAATAATATTATTGAATTCAATACATTGGTATTGAATGGATAGAGGGGGGGGGGTGATGAAAACTATGAATTAATATTATTGGGTCGCAAATATAGAAAGTTTGAGGAGCACTGAGCCAGAGAAAGCTTGGATTGTATTAGTATGCTGATACTACACTGATGGGAAAAGAAATCCCAACACGAAGACTTGTGCTACATAAACAAAATTTGGTAGGGGTGCTTATAAATCTGAGAGATGACATCAAGCGCCACTTGCGCAAATCAGGATTGCTTTAAATGGGAGCTATAATGTTCGTAATTGTTATTTGTCTGTGAAATTTTAGCCAAGAATGCCTTTAAGTAGACGAAGAAGCCATTATCAACAGCTCTCTGAGCTTGAACAAGGTTTTTCCGCATTATTGCTGAAAGACATGGTCGGAATGTATCCACTGTGCATGATTGTTGGGAGCAGTGATCAAGGGTACATTCTCAAGAATATTGGGTTCGGGGTGACCACGTGGCACTACTGAAAGGGAACACCGCCGTATTCGGTGTATGGTTGTGGCGCATCGTACTGCGTCTGCGGCAGAAATTCGAGCTTCCTTTGGTACCACAGGGACACGAAAACTCTTAGAAATCGGTTACTTCTAGGACAGCTCTGAGCCAGGTGCCCTGTAACGTGTATTCCACTGACTTCAAGCCATTGCCATTTGAAACGCCAGAGATGTGAAAACAGAGCTCATTGGTGGACGGAGTGGAGATCTAATGAAAGCAGTTTCTGCTTTGTGCCAGTGATGACCGTGTTTTGGTCAGAAGGAGGCCACGGGAATGCCTGCAACCAATTTGTATGCAACCTAGGCACACTGGACCTACACCTGGGGTCATAGTCAGGAGAGCAATTTCCTATCACAGCAGGAGCACTTTTGGTGTTATCCTAAACTCACTGACTGCAAACTTATACGTTAGTCTTGGTGATTCAACCTATGGTACTGCCGTTCATAAACGGCATTCAAGAGGGAGTTTTTCAACAGGATGGTGCTCTTTCTCACACCGCTATTGTAACGCAACGTGATCTATAGAAGTTTGACAAGTTTTATTTTCAGAAATTCCTAAAAATTTTGCTTGATTGATAGAACTATATATTTGCGACCTGCGGCATCCCCTTGCATAGGCCGTCCACGTGCAGTGCCCGAGCTGCACACCTGCTAGGATCGACCTTGATGAGGAAATATTACCAAGGTTTCTTAAATTATAATATCATTATATTAGAACAGTATGGAATGGAATATTGACTTGGGTGTCTACTTATTACGAACCTCAATCAGTCAATAAAAGCTACATTCATGGGTGTTAGCTCTTCAGTCTCTATTTCCTTTACAAAAAATATTTCATCTAAATTCTAGCACCCCTAAGCCGATTTCAGCAGTGAATCAACACCTCTGTGCCAAATTTTATCGCATTACCATCTAAACGAAGTAAACAGTTAGATTGCAATCTCTCAATCTCGGAAGGACATTTCCCATCAAATTGTTTTTACGAATTGATCAGGCAATAAACTTTCCAGTTCTTCCCTAGAAGACTTTCAATTAATCACCTAACATTTTCCCGCGAATTCTTTCAACCTGAAGAACATATTTACTCTTTTTAAGAAGCCCTTTTTGTTTCAGAGCAGAAGTTACTAATTCCTTTTCTTCGTAATTCACAAAAAAAAAAAGTCCCATGCAATTGTTGCCTTTCGAAAGTCCTTCCTGCTTTTTTCTGTTGGTTTTTTACCTCGAAGGTTAAAAACCATTCCTGACGTCGTGGATTTCCCATTTGCCGTATCCATGGAAACCGAAATGCTACAAAAGATGGGCAACCTTTTACGTTTAGGCACTGTCCAAGAGAAATTGAAAGCGACCCTACCATTTATATATCTTTTCATAGGAATCGTGAAATAGAACTTGAAGCAATATATTCTTCCTCGGATGTTTTATTTCAACCGAATATTTGTCGACTTTTGATGTTAACTCATAAATACTCCCCCGGGGCGAAAATACATTTTATCTTATACGATGTTAGAAGAGCGCCATTTAAATAAATGGTTCCTTTTTATAGTAATGGTCGTATCTTTTGTTTGATTTTTCACGAAAGACACATTTTAACGGGGGGGGGGTGATTTTATGTAATTACTTGCAATAAAATAAATATTTAAACTCCAAAGGCATGGATAAGTTGAAAAATAGGCAATACAGTTCATAATTACCTTCTGGGTTTCGAAGCCCTATAGTTAAAAAAAAACTAAGAAGCATACAGCAAAAAAGAACATTTGAAAGATTACAGAAACAATTTAAGTTTTATTTACATATTTTACAGGTGTTCTATGAGTGAAACCGTATTTACACAGTATACATCAATGTGATGATCCAGCTCCTGACACACTTTACTCAGCACGGTACTATCTACGTTATTGACAGTGTAACGAAATCTAGACACATTCTTAAACTTAAAGTGGCAACGCGGACTGATCCGAGGTACTGCGCCTGCGCGAGTGCCACGCAAGAGGGATTCGGTGTTTACCTCTCGACGAGGGAGGTCGTTTTAGCTCCGCCAGTGAGCTGAGTGTAGGATTTTTGAATTCCGGTGATTATCTCGCAAGAGAGAATTCGGTAAGCTCCACCAGCGAGCTTTGTGAAGAGGTAATTCAGTTATTGTCTTTCAAAGAGAAATCTATGAGCTCTATCAGGGAACTTTGCGTGAAAGTTTTTGTATCTGCCGGAGGCAGATGTGTTGGATACCATACTGGGCAATAATTTGCTTTATTTCTCTACAGTTGTCAACAAAATCGGGATAGTTACGATTTTTACTTAAAATATATGTACATAGTGTAAAAAATTTAATGTTGTGTGATCGTGATCCAATAAACCATTAAAACATCAATTCCACTTTCATCAATTGACAAGGCTAGGACATTACAACAGCACGTGTTATCATTTTCATGTTATCCAAAAACTTGGTCTTTTACATAAGACCGAATTTAATAAGACTAATGAAAAAAATAAACTTCAGCATTAATTGTTGCTTAATGCATTAGAAAGGCGTAGATTAATGCGTTCATGAGGAGACGGTATTAATGTGGAAAAAGTTTATTTTGGGGGTAAATATAAAACTTTTCAAATGCTACCTATTACTTAACCCTTTCTCGACTAGGAAAAACATTTTCCCTTATTTTAAAATTTGACAAGTGCAATATTGAATTATAACCTTATCTGCATTTTATAAACAGGAGGCCAAAATAGAACAGATTTCGAGTGCTATTACATAACCTGAAACGTTTAGAAAAAAAAACGTTGTAGATCAAATGGTGTCAATTATAAAACATTCGTGAGCTGTGTATGTCCTCCTTTTGTTACTTTCTTTAGTTATTTGTGTAATAATATTAATGTGTGTTTTCTCACATGTCTTATGTTTTTCGATAAGTGTAATTTTGTTCAATATAAAGTATACAAACAAATGAAAACAAATGTATGATAAAACTACACATCTATCCAAATTGAATTGACAATTTGATCCAAAAAACTGCGCATTGTTAAATAGTTTTCTTATGATATTTATTTATTTTATATACGTCAAAACAAACTAAAAAAAAATTATTTACTCTTAGCTACCTTATGGTCCTATAAGGGTAAAAATCAATACACATTATTTCTGACTTTCAACAACCCCTTTACTAAATCTGTCTTTAGTTACTTAACTATATCAATTTTTAACACGCTTTTATAAGTTTCACTTGAATGTAACGGAATCTTGGAACTCGATTTTTACTCATTTTAAAATTTCAGTTTTATTCGAAATTTTGCACACTTGTCAAGGACCGATGACAATACAATAATTTCAAAAGTTTGCTCCATCGTCCTTTTTAGGATCGTCAGGAATAAGGATAATCAGATTTGGCGACAATTCCATATACCACTTCCAGATTTGGCGACTTATTGCATTTACTATTTTCCAATTTGGAGACTAATTTCATGTACCATTTTCAGATTTGGCGACTAATTTCATACATCATTTCCAGATTTGGCGACTAATTTCAGATTTAGTGACTAAAAGAATAAGGTGTAACCCTAAGGCAAGTGTTTTGAATTTAAAACCAATTATATGCAAGCATAAGATACACTTGCGTTTAATAGAAATAAAACAAACAAAAAAGTGTTCTGTATCTCAGAAAGTGGAGGGTGGGTGTGCGTTAGCAATTTCTTACCATAATATTAACATTTTTCTTAAAATTAAAATTAAAAAAAGGCTCGTGCTTGTGGGGAAAAAAATAATTTATGTTCTAACTGCTAAATATTTTTTATTTTTTAAAGCAATACGTTTGGAAGTGATGATACGAATTAACATTAAAGCAATACATTTAAAAGGTGAAAAAACGATTGATATTTAATATTACCATGTTTGTATTAACTTGCTTTCTTTAATGTCTGTCCGGGTGGAATTTTGTAATTGATTGTAAACTGTGTGACTTTCCGATGAGCTAGAGACTTGAAATTTGGACCATAGCTCAGAAGTGGATGACAATACATGAAAATATGAAGAAAGAAAAAAAAAACGAAAAGGAGGGAATTTTATATTTTTTAGTCCGTTATAAAAACATGGTGCATTAATTTTTTTTAATTCGAACTTTTTCTTCTCAACACACTTTTATTTGTTTGACCTGTTCTAAGAGACGGTATCTTATTTTACGATACGGGACTGATCCGAGCGGAGAGAATAAATACACTTCAGACCCGTTAATTAATATCCATTGAAGAGCAAGACTAATTCCACAGCCACGTAATTCCAGCCTTAAATATCAAACTCAAGGATAAATTCTACAATGAATAAATGAGTTTAAAAAACTAAAAAACACGCTTTTATTGTAGATCAAACTAAAAAATGAAAAATTAAATTATAGTTTAAAAAAAACTAAAAAACACGCTTTTATGCTGAACCGAACTAAAAAGTAAAAAAATAATTCTTAAATATAAGAATAAAAAATGATTAACTAGAAAATTAATGTCGTTGGGGTGAAAGCGTGTGGTGTTCTATGAATGAATCAATTGCTATAATTGTTAACTTCTATTCCGAAAAGCTGAATTAGTGTAAAAATGTAGTACAAAGCACCCCACGCTTTTTCCACAATGACATTAATTTTCTCGTTCATCATTTTATTCTTATATTAAGAATTATTTTTTTACTTTTTAGATCGATTCAGTATAAAAGCGTGTTTTTTAGTTTTTTTTTTTAAACTATAATTTATTTAGTTTGTAGGTTGTCATACAAACACAAAGAAAATTAAGATATATATACAGGATTGTTTTTTATTTAAATAAAGCTTAGTTGTTTCTCGTTCAAGCGGCACAAAAAAGGCAAGCTGGCATTCGACATAAACACGGTAATTTAACGACTTCATAAGAAGAGGTAAGACATATTAATGGCAACTAAGTAATTCACGCAGAAAATTACTACCCCAAGTTTAAAGTCTTCACTCACCAAATTAAACCTGTGAACAGCTATAATGATGGTTGATGGCTGACTCACTTAAGGAAATTTTGTAATCATCAATCTCTCCTTTCGGCTGTGTCTCACAGCATCTAATTATATCAATGAAATTCACTGCAACTATTTGAAGTTGAAACGATTGTAGACTCTAGAGAAAGAGCTTTTGGTAGAACAGATTTTGCAATTACGCATAGATTGAAATATCTGAAAATTAGATAGGGGTAATTTACGTGCGTAGAGTTTGTCTCTTATAGTTATACTTATAAAGTTACCTTCATCCTTAGCCATCAGAGTTTTCATAGGATCCAGTCCAATAGACTAAATGTAACTAAAATTTGTGACAAAGAATTCTTATTTGGAAACACATATCTTTTTCTTATTCAAAACAATTGAATTAACAAATATATGTCTTATTTTAAACAACTTATCATACAAACCTAACAAATGTTATATCACTTGGCTGAAGTCTGTCTTTTTAGTGGCTATTGTCACCAACTCATGTCCATCGTTATCGAATCGAGGTTTCAAATCCTAATGCCACTGAGGAACCGCCGTATAGAGGGGTCCGATGAGGGATATAAAGAGGAGTTAGGAAAGTGGGGTATCGGCTCAAGTATCTTCCTTTTTAGTTGACCGTGTCCAAAATTATGAAGTCCGTAATCTTTCGTAAATATCTATCCAGATATATTCACCAAAATTCAAAAATTTTCTTTTCCTCGGCTGCTTTCTCTTATGTTTACAAAAAGGAGTTCTAAAATGAATCATCTTTTTCCGGTACCGATTCATTTATTTAAAGCTGAAGGACAAATTGAGATGAAAAACTATAAACAGGAAGTGGTGGAATAGACAAATTTTGTTCTGTGTAATTTTCCTGCCTTTTTTTGTCTTTGATTTTGTATTGAGATTTTCAGTATTCTTGGTGTTTTTCAAGAAGATTCAAACATTTTTTTTCTTTCTCTAATAGTTTCTTTTAATTATTATTTTTACTTTTGTATATATGTATCATGTAGTTACTTATGTATATTTTGAATTTTCTTTTACTTTGTATTATATTAATTTTATGTGTACTTTTGTAAGAAATGTAAACTAAGATTTTAATTCTGTAAAGGCTAAATGTGTGTGGGGGGGGGGGTCATAGAGAGAATCGGTTTGTAGCTCTAAACCCTTTTGGGGCGAGTTCGCGATTTTTTAAGCTTTTTTTCTAAAATGGGTGTGTGGTCGAATTGCCTAATTTGTTGATTTACATTTTTTAAATGAAATTTTATCCAACTTCTAATTTTCCTACATGCAAAAGTGATATATCAATCGAAAGACAATAATGCAAAAAATAAGATTAAATATAAAAAAAACGATAGTTCGGTCATTTTGAAGGGAACCAATTCCTCTTAATAAGCGAAATTAAATTTCAATTTAACATTTTTTAAGAGACGAAGAATAAAGTTATGTGTATGCTGTGGAAATGTACTGTTTTCTAAAGAATATAGAAATCAAGATTCAAAAATATTGTTGAAGGGTTTTTCAATATGAAAGTATATACCATGTTTGTTTTAAAAGTCTATACTAGTCGTAAACAGCTTTTAATTTATATGCTAACACACCCTACAACGTGATCACTGTGCTGTACCTCTTAGCAAATAAACACTTTAATTTTAGACTGAAGAGCATCCAAATTCTTCTTTTAAAAAAACTGCATAGAAATAGATAGAAAAAAGATGCTCCCAAACAAATCAATTTAAAAAAATAGGGAAATTTCTAGTCTAATCACGATTCGGAGGGATAAGAAGTCTCTTTCAGGGAAGCACTCTCAATCTTCCAAAGCCGACTACAAAGAGCATGTTTACCATCGAACAATAATTTGAAAAACTAGGAATAAACGAAGAAGACTTTTACTCCGTTTTCAACGCGCTTCTTCCTAACAATATTTTCTTCAAGAAACATCTAAGATGCAGAGCTAGAGCGAACGGCACTTCTGGATTTTCATTCATCCCTTTGTGTTGAAGTTTTTGCTTATAAACGCTGACTTCCATTAAATCTTCCCCTGCAAAATATTCTCGGGAAAAAGAGGATAAATTTTCTCCCGAATGTGACTCCGGGAAGAAGATCCCTGATGTTGAGGTGGGGTAAGCGACATTGGATGAAGTTTATGTGCACGGGCACTGAAAGGACAAAACTATTGTTGTTTCCAAAAGTAAGCAAAAATTCCTGGAATCTTTTTGAAAAAGGAAAAGTCAGAATAGTTCTGTAATAGGGGAGTTTTAGAAGTAAAAAAAAAATAGATGGATGTAAAACTGAAATTTCTCTTTTTCAATTATGAATTTTAAGTTTTTTTTTTCTTTATATGAATGTTTATTTTGGGATTTGACTGTTTTATAAATGGCAACATTAGTCAATCTTGAGATGTTGTTTTTTCATATCCTACTTTTAGAGAATTCACACTCCCCTATATATATATATATTCAAATTTTCCTCCGTTATAAAATAATTTTTATACATCCACTCAAGTTCAAATACATTGTCTTAAACTTGTAGTGGATGACACACTTGATGTTAAAAAAGTTTTTTTTTCAGATATTAATTCATTAACAAGTTAATTAATGAATAAATAGTAGCAAACAAAAATAATAGTCCAACACCGTGTATAGAAAGAAAATTGCAAGGAAAATCGCTTTCTATTTTGTCACTTAATATTGTGATTCTGACATATGTATATACATATTTATATTAATTGTAATTATTTAATAAAAAGTAACTAAAATAAAAATTTTCTTTGGTGATATAAGTAGGAATTGACTTTAAAAAAATTTTACATTATTTGTTTCTTATTCGCATATATGTATTGCTTATATATTCTACAGTTCTCTTTAGATCGGGATTATTCTTACTATTTTGTGTAATCGTCACAGTAAAGCTCTTAAAGCTAAGAAACTACATATTATCGCCTTTTTATCTTTATGAATTTTTTCAATTTGTGAATTTCCTATTACCGAAAAATCTATGAAAGAAAAAAGCATTTCACTCACTCACCACGAGATCTCCAGAACTATTAGACCTACAGACTTGAAAATTTGGCAAGCATGTTACTTTTGTTAAGAAAAGATCCATGAGTTTTGTAAAAATCGACTCTTAAAAGGAGTTGTGGGAAAAATTGACTTCTAAAAAGCTCTCCCACAACTCCTAAAGGAGTTATGGGAGTGCTTTTGACAAAAATAACCGATTTTGAACTATAGAACCTGCAGATTTGAAATTTGTTAAACATGTTTCTTTTGTTGAGTAGAGATCCGCGAGGAACGGTTTTTGCAGAAATTAACTCCCTAAGCTAGCTGCTGGGCTTAAAGGGATGTATAAATTTAAAAATAAAATATCCAGTTTTGATTTATTGGTATTACAGACCTGACATTTTTGGCGAGCACATTTCTTTCTTTTGCAGAGATTTGTAAAGAACGAGTTTTGAAGGAATTAAATCCGGAAATTGGGAGGTTATATGAGAGCATAAAAGGTAAATATACATTGCAATGGTGTGCAAGAATTTTTCAGGAGAGGGAGGGTTGAGGGTTGAAAATCCACCATCCTCTCATCATACCCCAATATGCCGCCAAATATATTCTTTTTAATTTTGTCGATTGTTGGTAACAAGAAAATAGTAAAAAATAAATTAATGAACAAATCATTAGCATTTTTTATAATAAAATAAATTAATAGGAAATGCTTAGTTAAATTTTACGTACTAGAATTATAATCAACGGGAAGGTGGAATCAAGGGTGAGGGGGGGGTCGTCCGGACCGTGAACCTCTTCACCTTGTGCTTGCCGCTGATTCTTTGGCTTTAGAACTCAAGCTCTGGTTTTTTTTTATCACGAGGTGAGAGTTATAAGGGTATTTTTCTGTACGACCCAAAGCTTAATTCAAGGACTTAAATATTAGTAACTCAAAAAACAACAACAATTAGTTTGAATAATATCGTAAAATATCAAGCGGGTGGGTATTGGCTTGTAAATATACAGAAAATACGTTTAACACGAAAACGCTCAAGACGAAATTGGTTAACGCGAAATAATACAACGGTTCCGACAAACTACTATGTATTTTCATGCATTTTTTCTCATAACACGAAAAGAAAATCGCTTAACGTGAAAAGATGTCTTTTCTGGGAATAAACAAAATACGGGGGAAAAAACCAGCCGAAGTTTCCGTATTCTTGGACTGTCCTACTGCAGCGTTTCTTATACTGAGCGGGGGAACCCCCCCCCTTGGTGGGTATGACAACTCTACGAGGGAGGTGCGAGCATATTAAAAAGTCAAAAACAAAAAATTATTTAATTTTTTTTTTTAATTTACTAAAAGTAAACAAACAAAATACATTCTGACATAATAAAAAATAAAATACACATTTACCCTGATATATTACACTTATAAATGTATCAGTGCTACAAAATGTATTTTATAATTAATTTAACAATACTAAGTTAAGAACAAGTTTAATAATGAACAGTGACCCCATAGAATTGTCATATATAAAATTATATCCAAAAATGATTATGTATCTTTATAATTTGTACGGTTTATATTTAATCCCTTAACTGCTGATTAAAAGTTACGCGATTCGCTTCCCAATACCAACCACTTTCCACGTAGGTGCGCATATGTGATGTATTGAAGGATATGAAGGAATAAAGAATTAAAAAAATCTGAAGTAAGTAAATCCTTAGCAAATATTGTCAAGGTCCTTTTATTGCATTCCAAAGCCTTCGGAATAACTTTATGGATAGCACTGCAGAGAAAAATTGTACATCTGAAAAACGTATCTATATTTCCAACGAGAAAGCGAATGCTTAAAATTTCTAACAGATTTTAATTTGTGTTATATAATGCAGATATATCGTTAAACTTGTGACTATTTTTTGTCAGATAATTTATTCTGAGAAAAAACAATGTAATATTTTACACAGTTAGGCAAGAACACTCTAGCGCAGAGGTTCCCAAACTTTTTTGTCTCATAGATCCCTGCCATGTTTTACAGTTTTGGGTAGACCCCAACTTGGCGAATAATGAATTTTTGCAAATTTATCAACTTAAATGTCTTTTTGGCAGTTGGTATATAGCTATACTTAGTTTAAAACATTTAAATTTCTAACTGCAGAGAAGTATAGTGTTTAAAACTTAAGGGGCACGCATGTTAATTAAATTTAAATTTAATTAATACTTAAAATAATTGTTACTTAAAGTAAATGAGCAACAAACAAATGTTTTTAATGGGAGAGATGAATCTGGTGCTTTGTCCTTTCTGGTACTTCTAAACTTGTTGATGTCCGTTTCTAAATTTTGCTTTAAGATCTTCTTAATGTCTATTTCAATCAGTTCTTGTTGTAATATTACATTTGTTTTTCTTTCAACTTGATCATATGAATTAATTGCATACTTTAGTATTAACACATATGCTTTGACTATTACCATATATATGGTCAAAGCATTCTCAAACCTAGTTTCAATATCTGAATAAAGGGCATTTAAATTTTGAACGTAGGTTAAGACGTCCTTTCCCTGGCAGATTGTGTTTAACAAATTGAGAAACTAGAGAAAATTCGGGACATCCAATATAATATTCCTTAGTTTAATTATGGCAAGAAAAAAGCTGAAATGATGGTCCTGATAACTGCAAATTAACTTCATTAAATTTATTAAATAAATCTGTTAAGATGGTAAATCTGGTTTCCACTGGAATTAATTTTCATTTAAAATTAAAGTCATGATGTGGTTTAATGAGAATCACTATCGTAGACCCCCATTTACAACAGATGGACCCCCCCCCCAATTATTTTTTCACTAACGTGAACCCCCTACATGCTGTCATAGACCCCTTGGGGTCTATATAGACCACTTTGGGAATCACTGCTCTAGCGGAGCAAAATATTGCATTATCTTCCTATTGCATCTACTTTTTATACATTATTTTTTTAATTCTGCTTTTATTTATATTTATAGTACGCATTAGTTATTTTAAATAAGATTTTTGAGAAATCTCTCTTGGTTTCATTTTATAATCGGCATGAACAAATAAAAAAAACCTGTTGCTGAATCGAATATATGAAAAGCATTAGTCTAGTCTGTACCTTAGCAATGAATTTTGCTTCTTCATATATAATATCTTGACTCATGTTTGTTTATATTTTCTTTGTGATAAAATATTAATCATAAAAAAAGTTAAAACTGTAATAAGAAACATTATATTAAATAATTAAATCACTTAACTCGCACAGTGTTGTTATCATTCACTTTGGAGCAAAAGAGACTACACAAAGTCCAAAAGATTCTGCCGCGATAGATAATCACATACATCATCCAACTTAACCGACAGCTGTCTCATGGAGACACTAATATATTCAAAAAGGTGAAAAGGAGTGACAAGAAGGGCCCAACACAAGAGAGGGAGGGGGGCAAGACTTTCAGTGTGTAATGTATACAATTTTTAATCGACTAGCTGCAAAAACCAAAACTCGATCCCACTCAGGAAGTAAAGAATTCTTAATCAACAATGACAAAGACATTCTAAAAATGATCTCTTCTATTGTAGTTTTGATAGATATCATATTTTAGCTCTTATAACATAAATTTTATATTAAAATACAATCTATAAGTTTTACTTTTAGAAAAACTGATTTAAATGTATAGCTTATCAAAAAGACTTGATAACTTTTATTCATTAGGAAGTAAAAAAGATTAAAATGTTGTATTTACATCAGTTTCTGAGATAATTAATCATAGATGTGATACCACGTATGAATAAACATAAGGAATATTTTAAGAATATGCAAGACATTAAATTAACTTCCAAAAGTACATTCAAACTTCTTTAACAACAATTAATTACAAGATCAAAGATGTTTGATAAGAAGCTGAATTTCACGATCTTTCTTAATATACATGAGACAAAAATGTGTAAGAATCTAAACAATCTCAAATAATGCGAGACCTTTAAAGGAAATGTTATGGGGATAAAATGACGGGGAGTAATATTTTTTAACAAATTGAGTAAGAAATGTAAATCACATATCACAGTGACGATTATTTATTTTTTGTGAGAAAATTACAAACGATAAAGTTATGAAAAAACGCATATATTTCTGCTACTGAAGTAATTTTACATGTGAATGGGGTTTCGTTCTCGGGGTACCTTTCGATGCGAAATCACACACCATACCCCTAGGCTAAAAGGATCACTTCAGTCCAGAGGCAGTAAGAGGCTTATATAGAATCCACCCCCACACACTCCCCAACCAGTAAGTCGGTAAAGCGAATGAACGATATCGTTGTTATGGTGAGCGTGTGAGCTATTGCGTCACTAGTTGTGACGGCTTTGCTGGTTGCGTCATTCGTGCGTGACGGCTTGAGGGTTGCGACATTCGTGCGTGATGGCTTGAGGGTTGCGTCGTGTGTCTGACGACTTTGGTTGCTTTTGCGGTGGATAGATGGTGACACGATTGTTGCGCCATCTATCAACCGCACCGTGTGGTTGCGTTTGTTTGAAGTTCTTAGGGTCACCAATGAAGGAGATTCGTACCTTCCGTTCCGAAAGCAAACACCCTACCCCTAGGCCAAAATGATCACTTCAGTCCAGAAGCAGTTAGTGTCTTATATAGGAGCCACTGCCCCACATGTATAAATTTCTGAACTTATTTAATAATACATTATTCTGTCCGTATTTGGACCCATTTTTTATTCTGAATATTTTCTCGTACCACAATTTTTCCTTTCGTCCCGTATACTTTTATGTTAAATGTGTATTTTTAACATCTTTGTTAAATATTTCCTGCTGTACTAATTTAATGGCTTTGGATGGTACTTAAATAATAAATGAAACAAATCTATTTTAATATTAAAATTTTTAATTTTAATTTTTTTCTTTAATGTCCCGGGAAAAATTTTTTATTTGTTACTTTTCTTTCCATTTCTTAACTGCAAGTCAATGTGAGGTATTATACCATCGGCAAATCTCATCAAACACAAAGACATCGGCAATTCAAAAAATCCTGCCAAATATTTCGATATTATTACTGTGTTCGAACGTATGTGGGAACGTTTTCCGCTATTGGCTGTAAAAAGCTGCTTTTGCCAACGTCTTTTGATTTGATGAAATTTCGACGGTATAATACTTAAGTTCAAAACACTCTGGACCTACTATCGAACCCGGCTAGAGATGTGGGAGGAAGTGAAGGACGACTCGCCATAATATTTTTTAACTATTTATTCAGCACACTAATTATCACAGATACAATTTAATTAACCATATTGGATGAGATGTTTCCAGATAGAGCAGAGGAAATTTTGCTACGAGAATCGCAAATTCTGAGAAGACTGCTAATCTCTCTCTCTCTCTCTCTCAATTGATCCAACTTTTATGGATCAATCCACTACTCTAATATATGATTTACACTGTAGCTATGTGACTAACCGTCACTTAAATATCTTTAACAATTTAAAGCCCAAAACGGCCTATCAATATAATTAATACCTGATCGGTCGATATCTTTCCTTATCTTCAGCTTCTAAAAATTTCAATCTCCAGACAACTTTGTGTAATTATCTATTCTCCACTATCTTTTTACTAGCTAGCAAACTTATACTATATATATAACTGACCTAATCTGAATATCACGGTTTCTTCTTCCAAAAGGGTTGGTTGTGATTGATAGCCCAAAGATATCCCAAAAGGGTTAGTAGAAGGACGCATATAGATCCGTCACAAGTTTGCAAATGAGCTATAATTTTCGAATAGGAAAGCTTATCAGCTAATTATTTTTTAATTTCATATTTTTACTATCCATCTCTACTTTCACAATGAATCAATTTGATTTTGAAAACTTATTACACCAATGCAAAATTTCTTTTCAATTATTTGTTCAATTGATTTTCTAATAATATAGCCCTTTGTGGATTAATTTGTTCTTTGCAAAGAACAAATAAATATGTTATATTTCAAATTTGTAAAGTGTGATGCCAATTTAGTGGTCGACCTCGTCATCTGATCATGTATATTATTACATTTTTGGCATTCATTTATTAGGTTTTACCACGAGAACTTGACTGTTCAATACAGCATGGAAATTTCTTTGGAAATATCCTTTGAAACTGATCATCTACAAAAATTATATTTTCCTTTCCGTCTTATACATGTGCGAGGGAAATTTAAACGACTTTTTTCTCAGCTATAGTTAGAACAAGTAATATAAAAAAAGTGTCGAACTATTATTATTTGTTTGTTTCTATTTATTGATTCATTAAAATCACATTCTGAGAAAGCAGACCATCCCAAGTAGGATTCGAACCAACGACCTTTGAATTAGAAGTCCATAGCGCTTTCCATTGTGCTACAGGGACACAACGAGTGAGCTTTCTTTTTATGTAGGATGTTGCACTATTATTTTTGTTTATTACTATTTATTCATTTTTTAATTTAATTATTAAATAAATATTTGAAAAAACTGTATTTACATTAAGTGTCATTCAATAGAAGTTTTAAAAAATGTATTTGGACTTGAATGAATGAATAGAGAGTATTTTATGAACGACTGAAAATTTAAACAATATATATATATTACAAAAATATAGAAAAAAAATAGTTAAAAAAATCTAAGATAACTATAGTCATGATAGAATAAAGTCTTAGCCACAGTAGTACTGGAGCAAACTCCTGGCCTTAGGAACCAGGATTGCAGGTTTAAACAAAGTTTTTCGGCCAGCCAACCTTCACCTGAATTTACCAATAATCTGGGCCATAGGGAAAGCAAAAATTTCTAGAGAAATGTAACTATTATTATAAATAAAACCATAATCTATTAATGTAAAACGATAATTATATAGCCTATAATAATTACTAAAATATTTTAAAATCAAAGCTAAAGCAATTAGATAAAGATTTATCACATGAGTACAGCAAAAAACATTTCCCCGGGCGACAGAAAGGTGAATATCATTAATGCATAAAATTATTAAGTTTATTAAATACATCTATATATATAAAGGAGAAAAGCGACTCACTCACTGATTGACTGACTGACTGACTGACTAATCACGATATCTCTGGAAATATTCAACCTACATACTTGAAATTTGGTAGACATGTTCCTTTCATAGAGTAGACATCAGCTAAGAAAGGATTTTTCGAAATACGAAACGCAAGGGCGTTACGGGGTTAAGGGGCGTTATAAATAATTGTTTCCATGTTTAAACTACTCAATGTACAATTTTGAAATTGGGTTAGCAGATTCCTTTCATACAGTAGAGATCCGCTACAAAATGAGTTTGGTGAAAATCGTCCCCTAAGTGCGTTGCAGGGCTTAGGGGGCGTTATCGATAATTATTTTCATTTTTAAACTATTTGACGCACTGTCTTTAAATTTGATAAATAGATTCCTTTCGTAGAATACTGATCAATTACAAAACGGGTTTTGTGAAAACAGACTTCTAAGGGGCGTTGCGGGGAATTAAGGGGCGTAATAGATAAATATATCCGTTTTTAAACTACTTCACCTACCTGCTTGAAATTGATAGGTAAGTTTCTTTCATGGAGTAAATATCCGCTACAAAATGGGTTTTTAAAAAATTGACCCCAAGGGGTGTTGCGGGGGGGGGGGTTTAAGGGGCGTTATAAATTCCGATTTTTTAACTATTAGACGTACAGTCTTGAACTTAAGCAGATTCCTCTCATAGGGTAGAGATACGCTACAAAATGGGTTTCGTAAAAATTGCCCCGAGTGGCGTTGCGGACTTAAGGGGCGTTATAGATAATTATTTCCATTTTTAAACTATTAGACGCACAGTCTTTATATTTGATAAATAGATTTCTTTCATAGAGTAGAGATCAGCTATAAGAAGGTTTTGTGAAAACAGACCTCTAAGTGGCGTTGCGGGGGAATAAGTGGCATAATAGATAAATATTTTCGTTTTTTAAACTACTTGACCTACCTGCTTGTAAATTGGTAGGAATGTTTCTTTCATGGAGTACATATCGTTACAAAACGGATTTGGGGAAAATTGAACCCCAAGGGGTGTTGCGGGGGATTAAGGGCAGATATAAGTAATTATTCCTATTTTTAAACTATTAGACGCACAGTCGTGAAATTTGGTGAGCAGATTCCTCTCATAGAATAGAGATACACTACGAAATATGGATTTTGTGAAAATAGACCCCTAGGTGGCGTTGCGGGGGTTCAAGGGGCGTTATTGATAATTTTTTTTGCATTTTTAGTTTATTGGACGCACAAATTTTGCTAAGCAGATTCCTTTCATAGAGTGCAATTCCCCACAAAATGGGTTTTGTGAAAACAGACATCAAAGTGGCGTTGCGGGGGCTCAAGTGGCGTTATAGATAATTATCCCCATTTTTAAACTATTAGACGTATAGTCTTGAAATTTGATAAGCAGATTCCTTTCGTAGAGAACCGCTACAAAATGGGTTTTGCGAATATCAACTACTAAGTTTAATTTCGGGAGATTAAGAGGCGTAATCGATAAATTTTCCATTTTTAAACTATTTGATCATCCTGCTTGAAAATTGGTAGGCATGTTCCTTTCATGGAATATAATTCCTCTAACAAAAAGTAAAACGAAAATTGACCCCCAAGGATGGTTGCGAGGGGTTAAGAGGAGTTACAGAAAAAATTCCTGTTTTTAATTGTTAGACCCATATACTTGAAATTTTTTAAGCATGTTTCTTTTCTTGAATAGGGATGCACTAAGAATGTATTTTAAGTAAATCAAGTTCTGCGGAGGGGTGCAGGGGTTACTGGGACGTATTGACACAAAAAAAATTCTTTTTTCGAGCTACAAGGACTATAATAATGAAATTTGGTTTGCATTTTTCTTTTGTTGAATTGAAATCCGCTAAGAGAGGTTATTTTGGAAAACGGCTCTCAACGGGATTACGGGGATATTGATAGTAAAACTTTTGTTTTTTTTTCTGTTTGATTTAGACTTGAAATTTGGCTTGCATGTTCAATTTACGGAGTAGAGATCCAGCACGAAAATTGGTTTTGCGGGAATCCACTTGGTTTTTGGGTTACGAAAGAGCAAACATCATTCTATACTTCAATTTTAGAGATTTTTAGAAAATACAAATTAGATGAGTTCTGCCCTTTTTATTTATCAAGAGGTGACAGTTACAGGTATAAGTATATTTTTCAATTCAATCGAATTCTTAATGCTAGGACTTAGATATCAATAATTTATACGTATATATAAGCAGTAAAAATTTATAAAACATCATGAAATACCCAGCGAAGCGGGCGGGTAACAGCTAGTAAGTCTATATATATACACATTTAAAAACTCTAAATTTTGTTTTAAAATTTATAGAAAATAAAAGTACCACCCAGACATATAAAATTAATTTTTAAAAAATATAATACTGTTAATTTACTTAGCTTGAGACGCCATCTATCGATTAACTGTACAACTAATAACATTTTTTTGTATTTAAATGTTAGGTAATATTTTATAAAGTTAGCAGGGTATCCATGTTCCATACAATGTTTAATAAAGTTATTAAAATTTAAATATATATTAAATTTTTATCACTAAATAATACATTATTACGATAAATATAATTGAAAATAATATATATATATATATTACAAAAAATATACAAAAAATAGTAATAAACCTAAGATAGCTATATATATAGGGAAAATGTGACCTAATAGTAAGAATTGAAAAAAGAAGTTCTAGAGTCTTTTAATGAATCGTTTTATTTTCTGAAATCCTATCCGTCAAGATCAGTGAAACACTTTTTTTCCTTCATTTTGACATATGCATCATGTAGCATATTATGAAATCGTTAGCTCTTGATTTGTCGATTGAATAATTGCATCCTTCATGACAACGAATTTGCATCTGACAGCTAGGTACCATCTGTCACATTACAAATTCATTTACTCGTAGCTTCTCAATTGAATTTAAACAATTATATCAATCACGAAAATGAACTAGCATTGGCATCTGAGAATGGAAGATATTATTGCATTTCCATCTCAATTATTTTAATTTTCCAATTTAAACCACTCAGTCTCTACGAGAATTCTCCAGCAAATCATTTTGTCAAATTTATTTTATAACAACTTTCACCTCCAGTCTACCAAAATCCATCAGGAAATGAAATTTTGATTGTTTTAAATGTTTAATGTTTGTTCTTAAGAACTCGCAGGGAAAAAAACCATTTATATATGTAATCAATTTCCTTTTGAGAGGAAATTCTTTCCTTTTGATACCTGTTCATTCTTAACTCGAGGGCTTGGATGATTTATGACGTCATAGATATCAGCATGATGGTATCCATAGAAATAAACTTTCACAGTATCTATAATCGAAAAATATCTCAAATACACTCATTGCCATATAAATTTGTGCACAAAGAAATTATAGTATGAATGAAACTTGGAATGAAGGTACTCTTCAGTCAGATATGTAAATTATTAGAAACGCAGAGTGATTAAGTACTGTATAATACCACCAGAGGGTATTTAACTTCGTTCTTATCTGGTTATAAAATAAGTAAGCAGAATTTGCTTGCGTGTATTTAATCTATTACAGAAAAACTTTTTCTAACAAAAGATGCCATTACACTGTCATAGAAGACAATATTAGCTCCGCTGTCAGAGCTCGAGGAGGGGGGAGGGCAGAATCAAAGGGATGGTAGAAACTGGGAACTCAGCTTTGCGAGTAGTTCGCCAACTAGGCCGTTCTGATTTTACTTCGAGGAGGTGTTCGGACCAGTATGCGAGAGAGAGAGAGGTTTGTTACATAGTGACCAGGTTCAGAACGTCCTCGATTGACCAATTATAGAGAAGACCGCCACAACACCGACATGCATGCATAGCGCCAACTATCTGTTTGCCCGCCATCCGTACACGCGCAACACCTTTACTACGGGCCTCTGTGTCAGTCCATACCATCGCAAGGTGCCTGACTGAAAGACAGTTGCTATCGTGGGGCCTATTGCATGTACTGCCATTGACACCCACTCACCATTGCAGTGGTGTGATGCTAAAAGTGGTTGGATTCGAATCAATTTCGGTAGTAATGGCAATCGTGAACGTGTGTGGAAACCCCATGGTGAACAGTTGTGCCGGAATGTCTCACATCCCTACCGGTCACAACGGTTCACAGCTCCCACAACTGGTGTGAAGGTAGGAAGCCATCGCATACGACACACGGTCACTCCTATTATTGATCCAAGTCACCATGACAACCCAGAGGTACTTTCGTAACATTCTTCAGCCGCCTGTGTTCTTACTCATGGCAGGGCTCTCCGGAGCCATTTTTCAACAGAACAATGATTACCCAATCACACAAAGGAGTTCACAGGACTGGCTCCGTTACATTTCTATCCTTTCCTGGCCTGCTCGTTCCCCAAATTTGTCACCAATAGAGTATAACTGGGATAGAAAGAACGGCACTTCAACAGCATGCGAGTTTGTTCGAATTGGAAGCGTGTTTACAACAATTGTGAAACGAGATGTCGCATGACATCATACAGAATTTGTATGCCTCAAAGCCCTACTTTATTACATTAATTAATGTTAGAGGTGGTCTAACAGGCTATTAAAATTTGCTACCATTTGTAATTTTTTCTACAATAAATGAAAGCTTTGATTTTGTAATCATTTATTTACATCAACGTTATACTTATATAAGTGAAATTTCATTTTATTCTGACAATTACATCTTGGTGCACCATTTTTTATGCCAATCAATGTACATACATGCCTCATTGATTGGATCGTAAAAAGAAGTATTAAATTTCTTTTGCTGGCTATTTAGTTTAATGAGGAAACTTCACAATTAGTACTGATTAGAGTATTATTATTCGTGACAAGGTACAATTACTCATGACCAGGTTAGCCGAATGGTCATTTTTGCGAGCTCATTGCTAGTGTTGTTCCTGTCAAGTTCTATACTTGAGTCCTGGTGACCACTATATTGATCGATTGATACACGTTACATTTGTCGAAACTCAATTCCACAGGTGGCGAGATGTGGAAATTTGGAGAGTTGCGTACCAACTCAGGTGTCATCCTTCACTTGCCGGGAATCAAAATTACAAAAATTGTCAACAGTAGCTCTGGTGTAGCTTCGGTATTTAAAGTTAAAAAACAATCACAATGAGTGTTTGATATTCAATTAAGGTATTCGACTACTTGCGACAACATTTTTTTTTAAAAAATTGGAGGTATGGGAATTTTTTCTCGTTTTTATATTTGTTTAGTACATTTTAAGAAAAATATGCTAAAATTAAGAATAGAAAAAAAATTATTATTACTAAAAAGGGGGGAAATGGGAAAAATTGACAAAAAATAACAAAAAAGCGGCCCATTCTGTATTTTATAAATAGATTTTCAGCTTTTCAATTCTGATGTGTTCATATGTTATTCATTTTGGAAATGATCTTCAGGATAAGAGAGATTTAAATTTTTACAAATCTAGAGCACTTTATCTTTGTTCTACATGAAATTGCGTAAGAAAATAGTGATTACATTCACATAAGGGGCTGCAAATTTTGTAATGAAACGGGGATTTATAAATCTGAAGTTTAAAACACACGCTTCAACTATTAGACAGAACATACACAAAAAATTTCACACAGTTGGTTATTTTCAAAACTTTTTTAGCAATCGCTGGCGACGTTGGAGTATTTTTAAAAAAACACACACATTTCGAGTAAAACGCTTTTTAAAGTATGACATCTTGCTTAAAGAAATGGCATCTGCTTTTAGTAAAACACTTGTAGCTTTTGTTTTAGTAAACGGAAAATAATAAATTTGGTATTTTTATAAAGCTAATAAGATAGCCTATAAAATGAAATCATAAAAAAATCGTCAATTTTGGCAAAATATACAATTTTAGGGTAGTGGTATACCTTTAGTGACTGTGGAGAAAATGGTCTGTTGTCTTGTAGCTCAAGTGTTTCTCTCTTGGCTAGTAAGTCTGTCTCTTCGTTACCGTCGATACCCACATGTAAAGAATCCATTGAAAAACGATTGTTTTGTTTTCTATGAAAGTTCAAGGTTTGTCTTATTTCTGAGATAATCTGGGTGTCTGTGTCATGATTTATTTCTACAGCCTGGATGGCTGCTTTGGAATCGACTGGAAAATATTTGCTTTAATGAAACAATCGATCTATGTCTTGAGGTTTTCCAGAGCTAGTGAGGTTGCAAAGATTTATCAAAATTCGACATGAAATGTCCGCAAGAGTTTGCTGTATACATCAGTTCCACTGCTGTCTTCTATTTTAGAACCATCAGAGTACACTCTTGTCCATTTAGGTTCAGGGTATTGTTTGTGTAACATACATAAATATTTGCATCAAGTAAATATAAATCACACAGCATTTTTGTTTCTATGTGACGAACATTGTATTCAAGTATAACCATTTAATTATATGATAATATAATCAGAATTTATATTCAATACGCAAGAGTTTCTTAGTTCCAATCTAAATGATTCGATCTCTCTTCACTTTACTTCTTTCATGCACTATTAACCTTAATACTTTTTAATAATAACGAATCTTGAATAGTTTTAATATTCTCTTGAAATGTTTTCTTAAAACAAATATTATGCTTAATTGCAAAAGGGAAGCTTTTAAACCGCATTAAATATTAAATTCTTTTTACTGAATTGCCTTTTATTGGGAGTTTTTGAATAAAGCTGTTTCTTCGAATAAAGGATTTACTGCAAAATTCATCTGAAAAAAATAAATTATGTTTAATAATAAAACAGGCAATCACTTCGTAAGTACTCCTGTAAAAATTGATTTTCAACTCCGTGTTCAGAAAAACTAAATTAATAATGTTGCTAATTTTCTTTTGTATGAATGCAGTTGAATTAATTTTTAAAAAATGTATTTTATTTGTGAGCATTTTATTTTTCATTAATGTCGTTAATAAAAAGTATTTTTATGTTCCGTTTTATTCAGTTTGTGAATATGAATCATTAAAAGGATATAAATAAAGATTATTCTGTCGTAGTTTTATTATTAGTATGTAATTTGTGCCTTTAAAGATTGCTAAGTTGGTTTTTTTTTCTATTTTAGGTAAGAAAATGTTCTGTAAATTCCTGTGAATATTTTATTTTTCGTATGTATTTGTCTGAGTAAGTATTTCTTTACTATTTTCTACTGATAAACATCTTTTGAATTTCATTTTTTTGTTTTGTTTCTGGAGAATATCTTTAAAATGTTACGAATGTTTAACGTATGGAAGGAACAGTGGCGTAACGGAGAGCATTTGGATCCCCCTCCCTGCAAAGTCAAGTTTTGGGCCCCCAAGATGAATATTACAAAGGGGAGATGCTTAGTGGTATGCAGGCCTTGGGCCCTTTAGAGCCCTGGGACCCCACGATGCGGAATGGTGGGGTGTACGTTACGCCACTGTCAAGGATTCGCTGATTTTATTTGAGAAATTCATATGACTTTCATTCTATAAAATATTTAAACCCTCTTATTATTTTAATAGGACTTATAAAATTTTATAGTTAGGGGAAGAAAAATATATTTAGGATGTTTTCGACATTTTTCGTTTATTTGTACATTTTGAATGAAATGCCGTATTATGAGCGTTACTGTTTTCCCTCATTTAACATAACGACAATTTCTTGTCCTAAAAAATTGCTTTTTTTATTTATGTATTATCAGTATATTAAGAAACTTATCTAAAGTGGTAAAGGGGAATCGTAAGAGTCCGTGAAGGAAAAAATTTAATACAGGGTCATTCGTAATTCCCAAGATTTCAACACTCTTTAGAAAAAATACTAAGACGAAAACTGCAAAAAAGGACATTTGGAAGCGCACAGAAACACTTCTTTATTTACATATTTTACAATTGTTCTACAATGGAAGCCTTGGTCACATGGCATACGACGTGTAACACAAAAAAAACCGAGACTGGTCAGTAAATCATTGTACTTACAGATTCGGTTCAGTCTGACATTATCACCTTCAAAATGGTTCTCTTCAGCATTAACACATTTTTGCATTCGGTACTGCCATTGATGGTAATGGTTCTGGAACGAGGTTTCTTGAAGAGCCTTCAGGAGATCTTCGTTTTTGCCGGAACCTCTTAAACTGTGGTAAAATGGATTCCCTTTAAGCAAGATTTAACTTTAGGAAATAAAAAAGTCGCATGGAGCAAAATCAGGTGAATAAAAGGGAGACCTCATCACAGTAATGTTTTTTCTGGTCAAAAACTGCTTGACAAATAGGACCATGGGAGCATTGTTTTGGTGCAACAGCCATCCATCACTCCACAATCGTGGCCTTTTAGTCCTAATTTTTTCACAAAGTCCTTTTAGTACTTCAATGTTGTAGTGCTGATTAACAGCCTAGCTACTGAAAACACATTTAATCATTACAATTCCATTAATGCCGAAAAAGACAATTAACATTGCCTTGATTTTTGATTTTGACTTGCGTGCTTTTTTGGGGTCTTGGGGATCCTGGAGACTTAATCTGCATTGACTGGCACTTATTTTCTGAGTCATAGGTAAAAGTTCATGCCTCATCACATGTTACACAACAGATTCCAGCAAATTTGGCTCGTTTGCAACGCGTTCTAACGTGTCTACACATGTCTTTACGTCACTGTTTTTGGTCATCGGACAGAAGTTTTTGAACAACCTTCGCACAAATCTTCCTCATGTGTAATTCGTCAGTTAAAATGTGTCGAATAGATTCCCTGTCCAAGTTAACCAACTCTACCACTGCACAAACACATAGTTTTCTGCCATCCTGGATCACATCGTGAACTTTTGCAATGCTTTGGTCTGTAATCCCTGAGCTTCGGTGCCCAGAACGTTCACCATCTTCCACACTATACCTTCCTTCCTCCTAAAACTCTCTTATGCCATTCAAACACTGGTGCACGAGACAAAGTTTCATCTCTCTAAGCAGAGGTTAATATTTTAAATGTTTCCGTGGCTGATTTCTTAAGTTTCACAAAAAAAACTTGATGTTGATTTGCTGTTTGGTTTTTACATTAGACCTTTTTCTGGCAGAATGCAGTTGCACGAGTTCACTCAATGACACATAATTCCCAACTGGCATGATCGGTTAAGTCAAAAATGGCCACATGGACAGAGGAGGAGTGTGGGGGGACATAACCAAAACAGTTGGTGCCAACTCCACTTGTTCTTCTTCAGGCTACACGCTTAATCTCGTTTTTTCTGTGTCATAGCTCGTACATCAGTACAATAGTCCCGTTCCTCCACAGTCTATTCAATATGGTACTATGAATGCTATTTACAGCTATGTTATCCGAAAACTCGGTCTTTTACATAAAATCAAGTTTTTGTACGCCCTTTACTGCTTGATGTAGGGATGACACGTGCTGTCAATAACGTTGATAGTACTATGTTGAGTAGAATGGAGCAGGAACTGTACTATAGCATTGATGAATGCCATTTGACCAAGGTTTCCCAAAAAGAACACATGTAAAATATGTAAATAATACTTAAATTATTTCTGTATTCTTTTAAATGTTCTTTTTTGCTGCATTCGTCTTAGTTGTTTTACTACAGCACACAAAATCCTTAGAGGGAATTATGTAAAACTCTGTATTATTCTTATTTTCTGAACATATTTGCTTTTCTTACATTCGTATAAAAATGAACTCGAGATTGTTATATAATGCAATAAATTTGTTGTGCAATTTGTATATGAAATTTTAAAAGCTGAGAGCCCCTATTGAATCGCATTCGATATAGTTAAGCTTTTTTATGCAACTATTGCAGTTTTATTTACTCTAAATAGTTAATATCCACTCTGCCATGTTCACAATCAACCCTATTTGTTATTTCAAAGACTCCTTGATGCATGAGTACGAACATCATAGAATTCACTACTAGAATATGGATTTGTGCAAAATCGTTTCAGTAGCTACATCAAGTCACGCATAGCACTAACTTTGGCTTTCTACCTCCAATGCTTCTCCAAATTAGGCCTCAAAGTGACTTTTAGGAAATAAGCCTAAATTTCTAGATGTATATAATTTTATTTGAATTTTTTTAAAGCTATCACATATTAGAAGTGAAAAAAATTAAAAATTCATGTATTCTTAATCAGCATGAATTCGTCTTTTCTATCATTTACTATGCTAGTATTAATTTCTTAAACCTAGTTGCGTTTTTTTTCTTATTTCCTATATATATATATAGTTGCTATTAAATCTTTCTTAAATTTAATTGCAATGTGGAAAAAGGAACCTATGAATTATTAATATCTTGAAAACATAAACCGAAATATTATTTAAATATGACACTGAATTTTAAAAAGAAATGGTTACTTTTTAAATCAGTGTACTTTACTTGAATATTCCATGTAGACATTTATGCGGAAATGTAGTTGGACTAAATTAAGAGTTTTATTAGTGGCTTTTCTTAATTTTCTCAATCACTTTATTTGAAATCCCCTTTTTAATTCTGTGCAATTGAATTTTGCATTTTCACTTCTAGATTATATTCCATCTCCCTTCTATAATAAATAATTACTGTTGTTTTCTGTGTTTGTGCTTTTATAAGAACATTAAATGTGTAATAATAATAATAACAGAAAACACCAAATCTCATCAGAATCGGAATTAAGAAATCTGTTTTAAATACGAATTTCCGCACCGTGTTTTATGCAGATGTAAAACGAATATAAAAACACAAAGAGAATTATAAACTACAAGCCAAATAAAACAAGTCTGATTAAGTGCAAAAAAAAAATAAATTCAAACGATGAAAATACTTTCAACCACCATCTCCGACAACAATACCCAAACGATTTTAAAAAGAAAACGAATTAAATTATTCTTTCTGTAATGATCGATAAGAATAAATAATAAATTATAATTCAAATAATTCTTTTAATAAAGATAAAATTGAATGAATAACAAAGATCAAAGCAATAACAAAAAGAATTGAAAAAAAATTGTTGTTAGAACACAAAATAAAGCCGATATAAATTTGATTTAGAATAAATGTTGTGCGTATGAATAGCAATGCAATAATCATAAAATTAATGTATTATTTAATGTTCATTATTTATATTTCACTTAAAAAGGATGATAAATTTATGTGAGAATAAAACTACTTAACACAATTGATCATTTTCTGTAAAGGAAATTTCCTGACATATTCTGTCTGGTATATTTACTTTAACCTATTCCATTACTTGCTTACGTTAGGCTTAATTGCTTAACTTAATGTTTGTGCATATATTTGCCTATTGTAGCTGATCAAAATATTGTTGTCCTTCGACACAATTCATTGTGTTGTAAAATGAACACTAAACAAGTATTTATTTAAGATAAGTAGGGACACTGACACAAGATTTAAGAATTTGGGAAATATTATCAACCAGTGAGATAGTAAATCTCTTAAGCTGGTGGATTACCTGTGGACTTACCAAAAAGGAACTAAAGATCTTCATAAAGACGCTCTACTGGGTTTGGGGAAGAAAGTTAGATATTAGTGAAAAAGAATAACGAAAAAATTATGTGTATGGCACATATTTTGGCAACACTAAAAGCGCTTAAGCCACAAAAGATAATTTATCTGCTTAATAAGCTTTATTTATTCATCAATTCGAGAACTCATAATTTTGTGACTTATACTGTCAATCGCCTTTTGTTTCAATGCAAATATAAATGCACTTAGAAAAGAAAAGAAAACGTTGTGTAATGTTGAAATGTTATCAAAATACCAAAGTTGGGAAGTTTTGAACATAACAAATATTGCAGTGCTGACTAATACTTGTGAATATCATTCTTTATTATTGTACCACAGTTGCATTATTGCCACATCTGAATTTAATTACTGGGAGGCATAAGACTTAAAACCGATCTTCTGTAGATAATGAAATTGAGTCTATTAAGTTTTTTTTAATGAAAACATCTAAAACAATGGGACTTATGCTAATCATTTATAGACTTCATGGAAAATCTTGTGTAGCGTATAGACATCTGTAATTCTGCTTTAACATTATGTTGAACAAGCACGTGAACACTCAAATAACGAAGACGACATCAGCGTTAGTATTCTTCTCTTCGAACTTTCCAATCCACGTTTACTTTGAAGCTTATTTCTATTTAACATCTGGCAGTTTTACGAGTCTTAAGTGAAATCGGAATTTGAAAATATGGTTTGACTTCAACATCGTCATACATCATGAATAAGTCAACAACGAAGTCGTTTTTGTGTATAAGTATGGAATGCAGTTAAGACATGTTCCTCTAAGCCTAACTGTTTATCAAAATTATAAGGTATATCTAAATCTGTGAGATATGAGGCTGAGAAACGTTTTTACGATATTAACATAAAAAAGTCAATATATGAATATATATCTGAATCATTAAATATTGATTTATACATTTTCTTATACCCTCGATAGTTAATGCACAGGTTGATTCATAAAGAAGTTTACACTATACTCATGCTGTAAAACAGTACCACTTCAGCGAACCGTAAGGTATATGTACTCTTGTTGTGTCTCGTCCCTGACGGAAGTGACGGAAGCAATAGCCATATAGTGCCACACGTGCTAGATTCTCCTTGGATAAAAGTATTCTGTGCAGTATCCAGAAAGAAAGTGTCTGACCCCTTCTTTGTTCACAAGCGAACTGTCACTTCTTTGAATATGCTAACACCTTGGTTGATGCCACAATTGCATGATGACATTGGCAATCGCATTCTCCAATTGGATGGTGCACCACCACGCTGATCGGTCTGCATGCGAGATTACCTCGATGAACATCTCGGATGTAATGGACGAGCCAGAGACTACAACATCCCACTCACCAAATGGGCATCCTGAAGTCTTGACTTGACACATTGTGATTTCTTCCTGTGGAGGTACATCAGCGAAAATGTTTCCCCCCTTACCATCCTGTTTATTTAGGGGGGCTGAACCAGCGTATCAAACCATTATCGATGGACTTCATTCAAATACCTTACATTAACACACGCGTGTAATCAGAAAGGGAAAACAGGAGTAACGTGTGTCGTGTAACTAAGGGTTCAAACATAGAACATCTATAACTCTGTCACTAACAAAACTTAAACAATCCTATACAATTCTATTACAGGTAGCATATAATATCTTGCATTGTTCTTGATTTAAAGTGCTTTGAAATGGAACACTTCTTTATGAATCACCCTATATTAGATGTAGGTTAGTGATTTTATGACGTACTGCATTATCTAAATATGTCGATATCTAATAGAGAGATATCTAAAAATGTCGTGCAAGATTTTTTTAACATGTATAGACCGTGGTCGCAAGCTGGAGTACCAGGTTCGACTAAAAGTGTGGATACCCACCATATAGAAAGGCTGGTTAACGTTAAAGCTGCCAGGATTCAAAGTCCTCCCCTTCGCGTAATGTAGAAGTGAGAAGAGCAGGATTCCAGCTCAGAGGTCGTTTTCATTACCTGATGGGACCTCAAAATTACAAAGTCCGTTACTAAAAGCCCTTGCTAAGGCACAACACTGTTGAGGTCGGTATTGAGGCCAGATCACTCTTGTGAAAGGCTGTGGTATGACGACTTCAGGATGTTTGTTATCTGGGAGTCAGTTGGAGAGTTCGTTCGTTGGAGTGTGTAAGGGCGTGTAAAAGCGTCTCTGAAGCATCTGGGTTTCCACTTTTTGTGTCTCTTTAAAGATCGAATACGTCACGCCTTACCAAGCTTCACATGAGGCATAATAACTACTATTTGGGGCCATTGGTCCTTGTCACCCCTCGTGCGGTGAACTTGAAACGAACCTACTTCCCTTCTACCCTGTGACCCAGCTAAAGGTGTGGAAGTAAGTAAAAGATCATTCGATGTGATAAATTCCAATTATTTTATTTATCACTCTAATCGACTCAAACACAAATCAATTTAACACTATAGATAGGATGAACCAGTCAGACAACAGAGGGAAGAGACGAGGGTCGCGTTTGGGGAGAATACATTTAATAACAACTTTATAATAATAGTTCTTCTCTAATATTACTTTACACAGTAGATATATACTTAATGTCCGCTTAACGACTTTAATACTTTAAATATCAACGTGATAGGAAGGTGACAGTACCTGAACATAGGCAGTCTTCTAACCAATATAATTTATTAATGACAAGTCCTTTCTTTAATCTTTCACAAGGCCTTTTCAACCACATACGGTAATCTTCATCTTGTATCTATCTTGACACCTCTAGTTAACCAAACTTCTAATCTTCTAACTTTCTGTTGTCTATTCTCTTCACTTCAACTCACTAACTTTCTTAACTCGCGAACAAGAGCTATATATAATAAACTTAATTTGCTTGTCAAGTTTCCTGCTTAGGAAAAGATTGGTGAATTTTGCTGGCCCCAAAGAATACCCAAGAGGATTGTTAGTAGGAGGTCGCGTATATACCGTGACCTCTCTGTAGGCTAGACAAAAGGAGGTCAAAGGTTGACTTGCCTAGACCAGGGGTGGGCAGGCTTTTCCAGGGTATGGGCTACTTCTAATTTTTTTCAAAGGGTTGCGGTCCACCCAGTATCAGTGGCACACACAAAGAGGGGTGGAAGAGCCCACGGGTCTGGACCCTCCTCAATAGCCCATGATTTTTTTCGATCGATTATAATCCTATGTATATAGTACGTAAAAAATTTATTAAATATTTGTTATTCATAATTTTTTTATTAATAATGCAAATTATTTATTCAATAATTTATTTCTTACTGTTCTTTGTTCCCAAAAATCTACAAAATGAATATATATATATATATATATATATATATATATATGTTTGGTAGCGTATTGGGATAGGATATGATAATGGTATAGATTCGACCCTGGACCGCTCCCCCTTTTAAAATTTCACGAATGCGCCCACTGCCCATGATCGTAGGGGTGGTGAGGTAAGGAAAAAATCAACAATATTTATTACAACTTAATTATGAATACGGAATATGTATTTACCTACGTAAATAAAATGAAAAACTCACTTTTTTGGAAACTGCGTTTAAAGCGAAACGCAAGATACAAACATAATAATAGTAGCCACAAATATAATAATATGTAATGATGCATTTAGTATCAAACAATTCATTAAGAAATAAAACATTTTCATCTAAAGTTAATTCTCGTCATTATAGATAGTAGAAAATTTAGTCTGCATACTGTCAGCCAAACTTGAATGTATTTCCGTACTAACTTATTACTAACGGCCAATTTTCAGGCGATTACTCCAAATTGTCTTGGCTGTCCACCGGTCGATCGGGATCGTCGTAATGCCCACTCTGAGCTTTGAGTATAAGCGTCGGATTGTCCAGTTTTGGGTACTATCCCACATGAAACTACGTCACTGTTGAGACGCCATTAGTTCCCTAACAGAAATAGGTCCTTTGGTGGACACCGCCTCATCCTCATGTGGCTTAACACACACACAAACAGTGCGATATAGGTCAAAGTCAAGTCCATAACATGTAAAATAGTGGAGTCCAAGCAAAAATTTAAAAAAAACATTGAAAATGATCAATACCGAATATTTGTACTTATTTAATAGAATGATAAAATCTAAACTGCCTGACAAGAAAAAAATAATTGCATAAATAATGTACAAAATCGCAGTTTCTTGGAAAATTTTAATGAAATATAAATCTTCCTAACAAAAAGAGAGAATTGGTTTATTTTTTACCGGAATCATTCATGCGCGTGTGTGTTGCAGACAAGGGTGTAGAAAAATAATTAAAAAATCGAATTCCTTTTATGTACATTGAAATTTTTTTTCTTTTATGCAGCCACAGCTTTACAGATACGTCAACGAATAAGTAATTTATTAAATTTATTATTCAGTCAAATATCAAGAAAAAGCCTATTAATTCTGGGAAAAGAAATAATTTTACATGATTTCTATAAACATCAATAATATATTATAAGAATTAATTTTAATAATTAGAGGAATGTGTTTTTATGTACACAAAATTTTGTTCTTTTATTCAAGAAAATATATCTAACGTTTTAAAAGAAAATTTATGTATCAACATTTCTCATTAATTTTAAAGTATATTTATTCTATTATTTTATTCAAAAACTAGAATAAGCAATCCTGTGTAAAATGAATTATTCAGGAATAAAGTCTCGTAACAAATTTTTACTTTCTCTGAATAAAATTAATTAAACATAAGGAAAATTATAAGTGTGCATAAATATCTTTTTCTCTTTTTTTACATGTCCTCCTTTTTAAAGACTTCTTTCATTTTCAACTATTTAAATGTTTTTCATTTGAATAAACATTTGCTATTTGAAAATTCAATTCCTTTTTTTCTAAAAAAATAAGAAAAGAATAGAAAAATTTCAAAATCGTAAAAATGCTTAAAAATATTTTAAACAAATGAAACGTTTACAAATTATAAAAACGTTGAAGTTATAATATCATAAGAACTGTGCACAAAATCGAAAACTATAATAGTGTGACAATATAGAAAAAATCAAATTTCAAAGATCCGGGGTCATTCTTTAGATTATTGGTGATGTCACATGTCCTTTTATATTTGTAGAATGAAAACGTATTCTGTGTGATTCTGTTTCCTTAACTTAATGGAGCAAGTACATTTAAGAAGTAAATAGTTCCTCTAAGATAATGAAAAATGCGCAAGGTAGCAGCAATGTTTTAAAAGAGAAAAAGAAATGCTTACATTTAGAACAAAATCCCAATTAATTTCTGATTAATGGAAAACATTATTCAAAAAAATGACCAAAATATCGAATTTTTTATTGCATTATTTAAAATGCGTGACTTTTATAAACGCAGTCTGACTTCTATTTAACGAATTCGCTAAATCCAGAAGAAAAGGTTAGCAATGCGGAAAATTCGTAAAAAAGAGATTCATTTCCCATATGTGTATTATGCCTTAGTTCAAGGAAAAAGTTCGTAAAATAGAGGTTCGTTAAGTCGAGGTTCGTATCTATATGTAAATTTCGTAGCTCTCACTGTATTGTTTAACTAGTTTTGTAACTTTCTTAACAGTACGTTGAAGCGGAAACTGGAACACGTAACGTCTGTATTTAGACCTTTCATTTATTTTGCTGCCCTTTGAAGCTTTAAGGTATCCGACTGCTTGCGAAAACGTCTTTGTGGGCGCAGCCAAGTGGTCAAAGGAATCAAATCATGGCAGGCATCCCAGGAGATCGAGCCCAGTACCACTAAAAACCCGCCGTGTAGGGGAACGGTACACGTTAAATCTGCCGAGAGCTCAAACATCCCCCATTGGTGTAGTGCAGTAGTTAGTAGAGGGGGATGCCAGCTCAAGTGTCGTCCTCAGCGCTTGACCATGGTTCAAAATTACGAGGTCCGTTGCCCAAAGCCCTCGTGTAACTTAACAGTTCGACGTTAATATTCACTCACTCACGCGAAAACTTTTTTTTAAAGTGGATATACGGGGTTTTTTTGTTGTTTTTAGATTTGTTTAGTATATTTTAAGAAAAAAACATATGCTAAAATTAATAAAAGAAAAAGAAATTATTATTACTAAAATGGAAAAAAATGGGTCAAAATTGACGAAAAATAACCTAAATGGGGTCTATACTATACCAAAGGTTTATGAACAGATTTTCAATGTTTCGTATCTGATGTGTTACTATGTTATTCATGTTTGAAAAGACTTTCAGGATAAGAGATATTTTAATTTTTACAAAGACTAGAGCACTTTATCTTTGTTATTATATGAAATTGATCAAAAATACAATGGTTATATTCACATAAGGGGCTGTAAATTTTGTAATAAAACAGTGATTGATACATCTTAAGGTTAAAACAATTCTTCTATTACACAGAGTATACACAAAAAATTTCAGTTAATTATTTTCAAAACTGTTTTAACAATCACTGGCTCCGTTTGAGTATTCTAAAAAAAAACACACATTTCGAGTAAAACGCGTTTTGACATCATGCTTAAAGTAATGGCATCTGCTTTTACTGAAACACTTGTAGTTTTTGTTCTAGTGAACGGAATATAATAAACTTGGTATTCTTATAATGCTAATAAAACGCCCTATAAAATAAAATCATAAAAAATTGTCATTTTTTGGTAAAATTCGTAATTTAAGGTAATTGAGTACCTTAAATGACTTTTTCTCGAGGTTTTGTTTTTTCCCATAATCCTGCATTTAAAATGTTAATGACATTCTTATATTTAATGCAAAAGTTTTGGAACTCTCTCTCTTTTTTTTATAAGATGTCTTATGATTTCTGAATGCATGGGATAAGTACTTATATGGATTGTTATATATTTTTAAAAAATCATTAAAATTAGATATAGCTGTTTTTTTATTTATTACCTTTTTTTGTAGTGTCCAACACGCAAAAGGTTGCAAAAAAAGCATCACGAACTCATAATGTATAAATCCCATGCACAAAAATTTTAAGAACTCTTATAAGAATATTCAAAAAAATTGTTTAAAAATATTAAAACTTATAAAAGTATAAGGAATTTTAAAGTATTGAAGTAATTTTAAAATTTAAAATATTTGTGTGTAAAATGTGTGTGTGGTAATTTTCTTCTGAAATGTATATTTCATGTATGTTCAAATAGGGTGCATGTGTGTAAAAAGTTTTACATAAATATATGAATAAAATTTACGTATAGTACAGTTTTCCTTTAAGGTATCCGACTACCCTAAAATTATATTTTTTTTACAAAATGGCAATTTTGTTTTATGACTTTCATACGCCATCTTATTATCTTTATAAAAACACCAAGTTCATTATTTTCCATTCTCTAGAACAAAAACTACAAGTGTTTTAGTAAAAGCAGATGCTATTACTTTAAGCAAGATGTCATACTTTAAAACGCGTTTTACACGAAATGTGTGTGTTTTTTTTAAATGCTCAAACGGGGACAGCGATTGCTTGAAAAGGTTTTGAAAATAATTAACTGAAATTCTTTGTGTATGTTCTGTGTAATAGTAAAAGGGTTTTAACCTTCAGATTTATCATGCACCGTTTTATTACAAAATTTATATTCCTTTATGTTAGTATAATCACTTTTTTTTTAGAAATTTCATATATTAACTAAAAAAAGGGGCTCTAGATTTACAAAAAATTAAAATATTTCTTATCGTAAAGGTCATTTTAAAAAGGAATAACAAAGTAATGCATCAAAATTGAAAAATTGCGAATTTGTTCATAAACTGTTTGTACATAATCGGCTCCGTTTATATAATTTTTTTTGTAAATATTTTCCAATTTTTTCCCATTCTAGTAGAAATAATTTATTATTATCTTCTTAATTTTAGTCTTTTTTCTTAAAATGAACTAAATAAATCTGAAAACTACAAAAAAATTCCTTATCTTCATTTTTTTTAAAAAAATTGTTAAAATTACTGCTTATGAGATAATGTTTGTTTAAAATTACTCGTAGGCTTAAAATTAAAAAATGTTGTTAAATAATTCGTTAATTTAAATATAAAATTGTTTTTTAAAATTGAAAACACAGTGTATTTCTGGACAATATATTTTTTTTCTTGTTCTTACAGATTTATTTTTGTAAATAAAATATATTAAATGAATAGATAATAATTTTCAAAAAAGTATGCATAATTATTTTTTAAGTAATATGTAGCATTTATAAATTTAAAATATGTTTTATAAGGTTTCTAAAGTATATTAAAAGATGAATCTCCCCTTATATATAAGGAATTTTCTATATAATGAACTTTTTTTCGGGATTTAGCGACTCCATTAAATAGAGGTCCGACTGTACTTGATCTGAGCAAATTATGTTGATTATTTTCTATTTTCGACTGACCATAAAGTACCTATTTAATATCACCTAAAAAAGTTTTCGCCAAAAATTACTTAAACTAAGATCCCACTCACATTACTGTGACATTAAAATGACCTTAAGCTATTCCAAAGCCAGCTCAAATACCCGATCTTCCTTCGAACATTAACTCATGTCGCTGTTGCCTAATTACCTAGCTTTCGCTGTGTTATCTACTTTAGCCCAAATTCTTTTTGATCACTATCTTAGAATTTACCTCGGAAAAAAAAATATTAAATGCGCAGAAGAGAAGAGAAAAAAATTCTTAAATCCCTACAAGGTAAAATGTTCTCCCAAAATAGTAAGTAGACTTAATCGCCCCGTTCCTGCTAACACTGGCAACAGCAAAAATAAGGACCATCAGAATCTCGTTAGCTATTCCATCGCCATTTCGGGGAACATGTCGCAAATCTCGCCAACCTACGTCCCTACCCGAAACCTTCGGGATTAGCTGAATACCTAATTCTGTGACGAGAACCCAGTTCATTATGAACAGCGTATTTTACTTTATTAATGAACCTGGCTGAGACATTGATTTAGGTAAAGATGTAGGGAAAACAGTTGTTCTCTGTCTTGGCGACGCACAACACCTAGTTAGCCTCTAAGATTCTAATTAATGGAAGTGATATTTGGTGTTGTTTTTGGCTAAGTTCCTGGCCCTTTTCTGGTTTCGAGTCTAGAAACAAGGTGATTTAATGTCTGGTTAGCAATTTGCGGGAATAGTTTGGAGTTGACTATTAATGAGACACTTGCTTTCCGAAAAGGAAGTTGTGTAATTGAATTGTTAATTTTATTCTAATGAATGCACGGAGTGTGTTTTGCTCTGCTTAAGAACTAATTTGGGTTAATTTTAGTTGTTCGTAAGGAATCGGTGAAAGGAGGGTGCGTCGAATGTGAATAAAACGTCTCATTATCTTTATCCGAAATATGTTCTGAATTAATTCTTGGGATGTATTTATTACGAGTTGCTTTGTTCACTGCGAAATGTTTCTTCCTTTCCTTTTATACCAATCAAAAATGGATTTAACAAGATGCGATGAATTTCATTTTTATGTAAAGTTTCTATTCATTAGGCATTGATGGATTCATTTTATTGCAATACAAGTTACACTCAATCGCTTCCCTTACAACTTTTTTTGAAAAAAATTGCAAAAAAACATCACATTTTTATTTTATTATTAAATACAAGGAAATGAAAAGAAACAAAGTATGTGGGTTTTAAACTGAATTTTTAATTTTTTACAGGCATAAAAGCATTTAGTTTTAACATAAGTTTACTATCCCGAGTTATTTCGGGCAAATGGGGGGGAAAATATTAGTCTTAGTATGATAGTTTTTGAAAGAAGGGACAACACAGTGATTCCTGACATTCTGTACACTCGTATCTGATCTCTTTTCTTACTGGCTTACCTCTGGAATCTCTTTTACTGGAACATAGAGTACACTGTCTTAATAAGGGTGTACGATCGTCTTCAATAAGGCTACATGCAAAAGAATCACTTCCACTGTTTTCAATGTTCGCCTCTTCATAATCACTATCTGAAAAATCATCGCATTCGCTATCTTGCATCATCACCATATTTTACTTTTTTTTCAACGCAACTATCCTTCTTTATACATAATAATCCTCAAGCCGACGTGTACTGTATAATAGGGAAAACAATTGACCAATCTTCGCTAAAAGAACCCCAAACCAACAATCCTTGGCAAAATTATCAATCAAAGCTGAAATATTTCTTTTCATTTCCTCCAGCCAAGTAAAATCGTCGTAAACAAATCGTACTAACAAATTCTGCTTCGCCCGAGTTTTCTCGGGATAATAATTACTGCATATATACAAACCGAGATAACTCGGATAATTGCAAGTGTTAATAATAAAAACATGCTTCATAATAGTTTATTTTAAGTTAACTTTTAACACACACATCTTGATTGTAAACAAATGATAATTTTTTTGAGGAAAGAAAATTTGTTAAATGCATTAGTTCATATTCAAATGGAAGATGTGTGCGTTCGCAATGTATATTTGGTTTTGGTTCTAACCGCAACGTGTTGTCCCAATAATGGGTCTATTGACCATTATATATACAGTAGAAATGCGTTTAAGGCGAAAACACACAAAACGAAATATTGGTTAACACGAAATACAACGGTCTCGACAAACTATGTATTTTCACACATTTTCTCTTAACGCCGAAACGAAAATCGCTTAACATGAAAGATTTAGATGTGGAATATTAAACAGATCACACTTAATGAATGTTTGAGAAAAATTTCTGAATTATAGGAACTGTTCTTTACTTTATCATCGAAAGAATTCGTTGCAGTAAGAGATGATAATGTGTCTGCAGCCTCAATTATGGCAGACCAAATACATTTTGGAGTTTGTTCAAAGCTCAAAAAACTATCTATGATGCAGATTTGGACGATGAAAATAAAATGAATAATGCAACTCCTGTTCCCATGTCATCCGAAATAGGAACATCATAAAATGTATGCACAGTTATTTAGACGCATATTCCAATGTAAATGAGTAACAATATGGGCGAATTGAACAATTTGTTGCAAAAACATTCAAGAAATGATTAGATTATTTCTAAAAACTAAATAAAAATATTTGTTTCAAACACTGAACCTTTTGTATTAAATTTCATTAAGTTGCTGTTTCATGACTTCTATTAAATTATGCATATGATATCTATTATAGAAAATGTACTCTAATAAATTAAATTTTTTTAAATATAAATATATATATCAATATCTTTAACACGAAAACAATATTTGTTTCTTCAATTTCATGTTATACTATTTTCCCTATACCTTGGAATCCCACACCTTTAGTATGTATGATTCCACATCGCTCTTCAATGTTGATTCAAAAATACCAAAAAATTTTTTCGACTCCCAAAGTGTTTTTCAAAAAAATATATTTAAGTAAAACTCTTACAGAAAATCATTTGAGCTTGTGTTTAGTGAAAGAGATTCTAATTCAATACATTGATCAAATATGTCATTTTTACGACATAAATTGTTCAAAATCCTTTGCAATAGCAAGCGAAAGAGTTTCTTATGTTATCACTATACGACAGAACTAATTAATCTTATCTGTTAATGTAGCTATGAAATCAAATTAACATTACCGGAGAATGGCTGAGTTCCTGATGGTCAATTGATAAGTTCAATCACGTGTTAAGATGTTCAAGTATTAAGATTCTTCAAAACAGTCTTTCATAAATAAAAGAAAAACATTATGGGTAAGTTATTAAATCAAGTGCACATTTTGTTTACCTATGTAAGTTAT
>BMAO01019469.1:0-14329 GCA_019973975.1 Trichonephila clavata
ATAAAATATTAAAATTAAAAAAAATTGTGAAGACGGTACCATATGACATGAGTAACAACGAGTTTCCCATCCAAAAAATCTATTGGTTTCAACCGGTATCGAAACCACAAGTTTAATTAAAAAGAGGTTACACTACATTTAATATACTTTGTAATAAGTGTAGTTACAGCTACCAGTTTTATTCCTCTAAGAAGTGCAAAGCTGAAACTGGGAAAAGCAGCACCTACGAAATAAACACCAGATTTGCTTACGCAATGAGATGTATAGGAAAAGGTGCAGAAGCTGCACGAATATTTTGTGGAATCGTGAAGTTACCACCCCCACCGACAAAGTTCTCCAAATACAATAAAATGCTATTACATGCAACCAAGGATGTATGCAATGCAAACAATGAAAGACGCAGTACAAGAAGCAGTGATAGAAAATCAAAATATTACAGACATTCCTGTAGCGGTTGATGGTACATGGCAGAAGAAAGGATATTCCTCCATGAATAGCGTCTTAACAGTTACAAGTGTGGACACAGGAAAGGTAATCGACACTGAGATATTATCAAAACATCGCCTTTGTAAAAATAAGAAGAAACATGGACCGGTCTGTAAGAAGAACTTTGATGGGTATAGTGGACGAATGGAAGTCGATGGAGCTCTATCGATATTTCAGCGGTCTGTTGAACAATATGGTGTACGTCACTCAAAATATTTAGGAGATAGAGACTCCAAAGCTTACGATAATATTGTAAAAAGTAATATCTTGGTAACAATTGTACAATTACAAAACTTGAGTGTATAGGGCATGTTATGAAACGGATGGGATCTCGCCTATGACGTTTCAAAGCAAAAATTATAAGATGGTAGGGCATTATGTGGCAAAAATATATGAACAGAAGCAAATATTGATCAATTGCAAACATATTATGGTCTTGGCATTCGAAGAAATGTATCAAGTGTAAAGGATATGATACAAGCTATATGGGCAATATTTATTCACAAAATATCTACGGATAAAAATCCACAGCATGGATTTTGTCCATCAGGTCCTGACACATGGTGTCAGCATAAGAAGGCACAACTGGAAGATAAAGTTTATCTCTACAAATATAAACTTCCAGTTGCTGTTTTTGAAGCCATTAGGCCTATATTTAGGGACCTTTCGGATCCAGAATTATTGAATAAGTGCTTGCATGGAAACGCGCAGAATCCGAATGAAAGCATTAATAATGTTGTTTGGTCTCGTGTTCCCAAAAAGACATTTGTGCACATAGAAACACTTTCCTTTGGTACATATGATGCTATTGCATCCTTTAATAAAGGGAATGCAAGAAAGCTGGATATTTAAAAAAAAACTTAACATAGAGCGAGGATATTATGCGACATGCTGCATGGAACATCTTTACAAAGAGAGAATTACAAGGGCAAGATACGCCAATTTACAAAAAACTAAGGAGATTAAAAAAGTAAAAAGACTTGAACAAAACAAGAAAATGAAAATTTAAAATATGCTGAAAATTTGGAATATGGAGCTGGGATGTTTTGATAGGGTATTTTTTTGTTGTTGTAAAAATGTGTTTTTCTCAAATGTCATTTTTGAGGGTTCGATGTACGTTTTCTCAGAAAGTATATATCTGATGTCAACAAAATTTACATGACACATTCTATATGTATTCTTGTTTGTACTAAAATGAGCTTTTAGCAAAACTTTATATATATATATTTTTATAATTTTTTTTCTTTCGAAAAACACTGTTTTCTCACTATACATCAAATTCAAATTTTAAAAAAACAACTAATGAAAATTTTAAAAAAAACTCATTTTAGTATAATATTAAATGTATGTTTAACTTGCAAAAAATATTTGGGGATTGTATTTCCAATATGTGTTTAGAAAAGGTACATTGAAAAAGGCCTTTTTATAATTATCAGTATAGAGGGTTCCGATACGCCTTAATATGCTATATGTTTGCAACTAAGCCTTTGAAGACACTACAAGTCCCTAAATGTGAGGGCTATTTCATGGTGGCACCATGTAGTGGTGACCTCGAAACCGAATTTGGGCGCTGGAATTAATTTTCATTTCAAACTCTTGTCGGATGCTAAATATATACGCGAATTTTATTTTGCCGATTATACTAAAGCCAAGTTAATACTTTAGGCATCTTTTACACGCCACATATATAATCATATGCCATACCTACCAAACATTTTCCCATCCAAAAAATCTATTGACTCCAACCAGGAACCCGTAACCTCAGGCCTGCTACCTGTAAGCCACCGGAGACGACAGCGAATTCAGTTATAAGAATTATTTTATAACTTAAGTAAGAATCTCTTACATAATAACCTTTTTTTAGCATGTTCGTAGGTTTCAAACGTAAAACAAAATCTACTTGGTTTGTAATGTATTACTGAAAATATGAGGATATTATGCAAAATATGTATGGCATTAAAATTTATAGATTTTGACACATTTTGTGAAGTGTTTATTAAAATAGGTCTATACTAAAAATATGAAAGATAAAAATATTTTAAGAATACTTAATGAAAGTTAGAAAAATTAAAGGACTTACTTATTCAGATAAAATATAGTATATTTCAAAACATATGTCATATATATACATATATATATATATAAAATTTATTTTTCTAAATAAAAAGATTTCTATCCCGTTTCTAGGAATGTTATTATGTTACAATAGCATTTGGTGCAATTTTTAGCAATTTTTATAATAAAATAATTGTAAAAACTTTGAAGTAAATATTACTAAGTTCATACATAAAAATGCTAAGGGAATAGTAAAATGTTTAAAGAAAAACAAAAGCAAAAATCTGAAAAAAAATGATGGAGGCAACTCAATAAATAGTGCTGTTTCTGTAACGAAAGTATCTTAAATAATTTAATAGTTTTTGTTGACAAAGGAAGTCATTGAAGATTTTGTTATTTAAAAATCAGTTATTTATTAATTGATCATTAAATTAATTAGCCTAGTGGTTAGAGCATCGGACTCCAGTTTTGAAAAGAAAACTGTTTTTCAAAATTTTGCTTTTTCATGATATGAAACTTGCCTTAGGATTCCGTCTCTGTACCATAATATTTTTTGACACAAGTATTTTATAATTTTTTAATTGAGATATTTGATTCTTATATTTTGTTTTTAAAACTTACAAAATGAAAGAAAATTAAAGTATAACAAAATTGAAGTTGAAACTTTTCATCTCCAAATAAATGGAAAGCAAACTTTCTACCATGTACACAACGTAAAGTGATGTATATAATACATTTGTTTTGAAATCTTTATATTTTTTTTCAAAAAATAAATTATTTTACTGAAAAATAATAGTACATTAAAATATTTTTTACGACCGTAATATCAAGAATTTGCGTTGGGGCTGCAATTAACTAGAGGTCAAGTTATTGGACTCGTGGCAGGAGTTGGCGTGTCATGGGTTCGAACGTAGTACCACTGAAAACCCGCCGTATAGTGGGATGATGCATGCCCTCCCTTTGGTGTGGCGAGGTGTGGAAGTTAGGAGACAGAGGTGCATGCTCACAGGGGTTGTTTTCGTCACTTGTCCATGGTTCAAAATTATGAGGTCTGTCGTCAAAAGCCTTTTGAATATATAGCTGCATAGTACGCCGTTAATATCCACTCACCGAACTTACGCGGTATGTGGGATTTACTGACAGTTGCATATGTCGGGGTATGATTACATATATATTATTTTTATTTGGGGTGAATGGTCGATTTGGATGGCTAAGTAATCAGCGCTCTAATTCGTTCCAAAGGTGTTCTATGGGATTTAGATCGAGGCTCTGAGAAGGCCAGTCCAGTTTTTGATCACCCCTTTCGTCAAACCTCGTCTGTGCAAGCCTCGATGTGTGAATGGAGCAGTTATCCTGCTGAAAGAGAAATGAGCCTTCCCCGAAATATTGCCATAGAGTTGGGAGTGCAGCTTGTTTAGAATGTCCACATACATCTCAGAGTTCATGTTTCCAATCACAGGAACTAACGGATCCACTCCAAACCACGAGAAACACCCCACACCATTATGCTTCCACCACCAAACTTAACAGTCGGCACAATGCAGTCACTAAAGAAACGTTCGATGGGCATCCGCCAAACCCAGAAGCGCCCACCCGACTGCCAGACTGTAAAGCGAGATTCATCACTCCAAAGAACAGTTTTCCACATGTCCACAGTTCAATGACGGTGATCTCTACACCATTGCAATCGATGCTTCGCATTCTGTGGAGTGATGCTTGGCTTGTGAGCGGCTGCATGACTATGGAATCCCAAGTTTTTTAACTCTCGATGAACAGTTCTGCTGCTAATACTAATTCCTAATGAACTTTGGAACTCCTGAGAAATTTTCACCAACGAGGACTTGCGATTTTGTTTCACTACCCTTTTCAGAGTTCAGCGGCTGCGTTCACCAAGTATTTTCGGCCTACCGGTTCGTTTTTCTGCCGTTTCACTACATCGACGTTTCCACTTCGCAATTACATCACTCACAGTGGATTTAGACTTCTGTAGAATGTCCGCAATCTCACGAGCTGATTTCCCACAAAGGTGGCATCTCACTATACTGCCACGATCAAACTCACTAAGCTCCTTTGACTTACTAATTGCCTCACAAACGCATAAATACAATGTGACAAATCACTACCAACACTTTTATAACTTTCAATTAAGTATCACTTTTTTAAGGAGTGTCCTGATACTTTTGGCCAGATAGTGTATAAGAGTCATAATTTTTTTTTGGATTTAATGAAACGTCTGCGTTAATTTTTAAAAAATATTTGCATTTTAGTTTCTTGGAAAATTTATTCAGACTAATTTCAAAACAACTGGTGTTTTCTTTTCTTCTTGATGTGATACGTTTACTTCATTTTTGATTTCCATTTTTTGATTTCCAAATTTTTCCTCGAGAAAAATTTTATGTTATGTTAATATCAGCTTTAAATAACAGAACATGAAGCACAAACACAACAAAAGCTTTATTAGTGTGCATACTATATTCCCATAAAAATACTAAACATAATTCCATTAATTCGTATTTAAATAGTAATAATGTTAAAAGGAAATGGTGAAACACACATTAATGCAAATTATAAGGAAGAGATTAATTACATTTTTCATTTCAAATATTCTCTTTCTAATAAATTTTTGTTGGTATTATGGCGTAATTTTTAAAATTTTATTAAATAAACTTTAAATATTTTTTTTAATATTTTTGTTTTGACATCAACATAAATTATGAACGAGCAGTTGTATTATAGATATAGATATTTTAATGTAACTATCGAAATGTACAATCACTCAATTTCTGTATCTAAGCGAAGAATAATTTTTTTTAAAATATTTCTGTAAATTCTTAAAATAATTTTTAAGACATAAAATTATAATACTGACAAATGAAAACATGTTGAATAGATGCTTTACGGTTCGAATTACCGTAATATCCGGCGTATAACGCGCACTTTTAACACAAAAAATAAGATCGAAATTTACGGGTGCATGTGTTATGTTACGGGTATGAAAATGATAGCTTCAAAAATATAAAAATGAAAGTGCATCACAAAACCTTAGACTTTTACAAAGATCAGAATACTGTTTATTTAAAAGAAATGTCATACGTTGTGAAATTAAATGTTTGTTTTTCTAGAAATATACTATTCTTCCAAAATCCTGGGGTAATAACTTGAATAAATGGGTTTAAAACATAAAAGCATTACTAACGAACATTGCAGGTTTCTTCGTAAAAAGGTGTGCTTTATACGGCGAGCGTACATTAAAATTAAAAAATGCAGCTTGAAAGCATAGTTGCGCGTTATACGCCAGATTTTAAAGTAGTATAACTGTCTAGAACGATGAAGTTTCATAACTCAATGTGTGCATATATAATTGAATTTAATTGGGTGATAAATGTTATTTAGAATTGTAGTAATTCTTTAAGCCGGCAGTAATTATTGTAAAATTTGAATTTCGTGTATTCACATTTATAGAATATTTATTTCCTGAATGGCAATTTTATGGTAGAAAAACTTCTTTATGGCGTCTTATAAAGTTTAAAAAAATATTTTTTTAAAATATCTCAGCCTTATGTAAATTAATTAAAAATTCTGATAATTGTATATTTTGTATTCAAAAAACTCTTTTATTATGTAGCATAAAAAATAATTTAAATTTACAAGGATTATTTCAGAGATTTAAATTTTTTTATCATTCATATCTTAGAAAAATAAGTGTTTGTTTTTTTTCCAAAAATAACTATTACTTCTCCATATAATATTAGGAGCAGATAAACAATGCCCTGCAACATTATCTCTCATTTTATTAAAGAAAAACAGTTCTTAAAGGCTTAAAGAAAGATTGACGATAGAATGTTTTTCTTAGAGATAATAAACTAAATTGCTCTTGATGGAAGTAGTTTGCTTCAATGAAACAAATTATTTACAAAAAAAAGGGTGTTTATGAAAATATGTTTTAAACGAGAAGAAAGTTTTCCATCTAAGCTAAAGAAATGTATTTATTGACATCAATTTTCTTCATATTTTTTAAAACAATTCTTTGTGAATTTCTTTTTATGAATTTTTCGCGTAGATGACAATTCTGTAATAAAAATATAACGAAGTGAAAAATACATAGGAAAATTATGAATCTTTCCAAACATGTATAAAACGTTGATTGATGTCAGTATATATATTCCATTATTGAGATATCAATACAATGCAATATCTCTTTAGTAGAATCTGTGATGGACACTTTTAAATTCAGATATTTATATTGATTATGAACTGAGGAATATTGATCATATATAGATTATGAACTGAAAAATTGCAACTTTTTAAAAAAAGCAGCACAAAAAATTGAATTTAAGAAAATGTAATTCAAAGATGCCTTTGAATATGTTGCACAAAAGCAATGAAACTTATGTTCCATGGATTGTTGGTTATGTGATATGATATATTTGAATGATAGATAAGAATTTTGAGTTTATATGATACAGCTGACTTAATATCATGCCTTTTTTGATATTACTTCCTTACTTTGTTGCGTTTTTGGATGGTATCGAGAGAAACAATGTACAATAAATCATGCTTACATATTTGGAAGGCTTTGAGTATTTCTTTCTGATAAAAGATGGCAAAGTTCGCTTTAGATTAAGTTTTTATGAAATTATTTACATTCTAGATATTTTAATGAAATATTTTAAGATAATCAACTTTTTTTGGGGGGGGGGGGACACATTAGAATATCGAGTACTTTAATAATAGAATCTGGATTTGAAAATTTGAAAATTTCTATTTATTTATTACAATCTAGAATTTATTAAATTTTGAAACAAATATTTTAGTAAATTGTATTGTGAATTAAACTCAATGATCAGTAAATCAATCTTTCAAATAGAAGAACTTCATTTATACTAGTTTGAGTTATAAATATTAATGGAAAATTGTTTTAAGAACTATAAAAATAATTAATTTGTTATTTGAAAAGAAAAGGAACTAAGAAAATACGTTACATGTTTCCATGAATTACATGTTTACATGAATTACATTTTTACCTGAATTACATGTTTACATGAATTACATGTTTTGAGTGTGTGTTTTATATATGCGTTATTTACAAATTAATACGATGGAAAAAGTGAATTTTGACTTCGTATAGTGATAAATTATTCAAACAACAAACTTCAAAGAAACTTCAGCATTCCATTCCAAATTCTTTTTGAAAACCCTCTAGAAATCTCTTTGTGAAATTTTATAAAAAATATTATCAAAATAACATACACAAGAAAACCATGCTTTGTTCTCTTTTTTTACCAAAAATTAAAATATTTTTTTTTAAAAATTGGCTTTTAGACAAAATGTGTTCAAGGATTTCTTATGCATTAATCAAACTTAAATAAGTAATAAATAAATATAGCAATAATGAAGCCCAAAACGTACAATACCCTTTAACACTGAAGACACAAGATAGAAGAAATATTTCACATTGAATGATAACATAGGTCTGTAAAAAAGGGTTTTTTCCTGCTTAATTATATATTTCAAAGTTCGTTGAACCAAAATATGATCTCCATTGCTCCCCATCAAAAACAGTTTTTAAAATAAGATAAGCTTGCAAGAAGCGAACAGTAAATAAAAAATAACTGTTTTATGACAATAAATTAATATTATTTTTTTCTTTAACAAAACAGAATTTTGTAATATGTTTTTACAAATTTATACTCACTTTTTTCCTGGTGAAACCTTTCCTTATTTTCCTATCAGCTTCACCGAATTTGCTTTCTCGTTACAACCTTGATTTTTCTCTTGAGAATCAAACAGTAATGCTCAATCAAAAATTGATCTCTCACCATTCTTGATAGTGTCTCTAGACAGTAGGACATCCTAGTTAAATCTTTCACTATTTCTTACCTGTAGACTTTAGGAAAAAAATCAATATGAGAGTCTAGGAAATTTTTGTTAAGTATATCTTGCACTTTTGAACTTTATACGCAGACAGCATTTGATGGAATTTGGATTTGTAGTCAGAGTAAAAAAAATCGCCAAACTTGTTGACTGCTTTCTTATGATAAAATTCTTCATTTGTTTTTCATCCCTCCAATTGTTTCTAGAGAAGGATCAGATAAAAATGTTCGTATGCTGGGGTCAGTATAAAGTCTCTCTTTCCTGGAAAAGTTTTGGATGTCGACGAGGTCACCTGTCCAATTCCACCATACTATCAGAACGTGACACCATGCAGCAATGTGGCATCATAGTTTTGTGACGCATGCTACTATGACAATACATCACCACTGTTCTTAATTGCTAACGATTTGTGGACGGCGTGTTACAACTAGTAACCCTCTCCTTCATTCAGAATATACCCGATATCTTTTACACGCTGGATAAATTCCACCTGACAAACAGCTTACACCAGCAAATTATTCCTGAAAATTAACCAGATTCTTCCTAATTTATTGTTATCCTTTGGTCTTTCACCCATTGAGCTCGTAATTGACATTATTGGTTTTTGTTTGAGTGGTCTTCATTTGTACTCGGGAAATTAAGTTTTGCAAACGGTTGCTTGTAATGATCATTTATCCTTCGGGCTACAATTAACAAGCTCATTGATTCTGTTCGATAGTGTATCACTTTACGTGTTGGCTGTGCATCCTACTAGACATCTGGTGTTTTTATTCACTCTATTGTTTTACTGTATTGAAATAAAACATCACTTATTGTTTAGTTCTCTCTATTTCTGTTTTTATCAATTTTACCAATTTCTTTTTAATCATAGCGTTTGGAATTTTGAATTATTATTGTCAAGGTATGCATACATATTTTACTATTAATTTTATTATTCGATTAAATGTTTTTTTAGAAATTAAATACCGATACTTAAGAAATCCACATCAAAATTTATATTTTTTTGCATTAAAATCTCTCCTAAAATATATGTTAAATATTTAAAAGAAATAAAGGAAAGAAACTGAAATGATGGGACAAGTTTAAATACTGTCGATTGGAATAAACTAGTGAAAATTTGCTAATACATATATTAATAGAACGTGTAAAAGGACAATCCGTATAAATATGAACCTTTTTGGCTTTGTTGAAAATTAAAGAGTCCTATTCAAGAAATTTAACTTGATATAACATCAACTCTCGTAAAATAACCATATCTAGACACCGTGATTTACTTGCTATTTAAAATATTTAAATTGTGAGATATTTAAATATATATCACTAGGTTTTAAAAAGATTCATGTATTTTAATAATTAATTTCTAACAAACGATGGAATATTATAAATGAGGATAAATTAGAACATAAAATGTATAAAATATCAAAATATTGAAATAAGCACAAAGTACTTTTTAAAATCTTTACGTCTGAAAATGCTTCCCAAGTATTTAAGCGAAGAAACTATAAATCAATATTTTCAAAGGACTATTTCATGTTTTAAGTGAGCATAACAAAATAAATAATTTTACGCTTATGCTTGCAAAAAAGTAAGAGATTTAGAAATCTTTCTTTTTCTGAGCTTTCAGAGTTATTCTTGTCTTTTAATTCTGCCACTAGAATTTTTTCAAATCACTCGGAACAAAAATGTTTAAAAGCAAATATTTTTATTTATTTCAACTTCATATATTATTGGATTCCGATAATATATTCTAGAAGCTTTTGAGTGAAGTTAAATGCTGACTCTTCTCAACTTAAGTGTTAGAATAAAAGGCACGCGGTATTGATTTTTACTTGACGGTAATAGACTTTGATTTGCCGCAATTCGCGGTTTTCAGCTGGTAAGAATTTTTGCGTGAAATCCTTTTTCTAAAATGTAATTTGCATTTATTTGGTATTAAGGATACCTTCGACAGTACGTATTCTATTTGTCGATAATTTAGTGTAGAAACTCACTAAATTCTGAATAATGATATCATGATTTTTTAACTCTGTAAATTCTGGAAAGTGAGATGAACATTGTTTTCCATTTAAAGCACTTAAAAAGAATCTGGGTTATAGCTTTAGAAGTTTTGTTTATGGTGTAATTCGAAATTTTTTCGAAATATCTATATTGTTTTCCATTTAAAGCACTTAAAAACAATTTTGGATATAACTTCATGAGTTTTGTTGATAGTGTAATTCAAGATCTTTTCGAAATATCTATATTGTAATTCCATAAAAAATGGTACCTCCTCCTCGTGGTGGTTGAGGGGAAAATCATTCCCATTGGTATGATTATCGGAGGAATCCGAACGCACCATCGGTGGAACAGTCATTGAATCAAACTCAAAAGGATTATAAATAAAAATATCAACAAAAATTACTTTTTTATTCTAATACTAGAAATGACTGCATGGCATGCAGATAAGTCAAACTAAAAAGTAAGAATCAATTTTGTACTTATCTCAACGAAATGCAACCACTTAGCCTTGACAATATAAAAGTCTCCGTAATGTTAAACACCAAAAAAAACAACAACTTACAATATGGCTCTGACATTAATCATTGAGGCAATGTGATCCACAAGCATCTACAATCTCTTATATGATTATCTATTGGACTATTTATACATTCTTTGATAGAGTGACAGTCAAATTTTTATCAAAACATTCTACCTCAAAAAACCAGTGTGTCTGGAAAGAAGAAAACCGGAGTAAAATAGGATAGTCCATTGTTACAAAATTTTCTCTCTTTACTACCATTAACCCCTTAACTACCCCCGGTGTATATATTCGTTTTATTCAACTGGTACTTTAAGTGCCCTGGACGTATATATACGTCTTTTTGATGTACAATTATTTTCTTTGAATTGCTATCATTAAAACACATCCAAAGACTCGTAATGCAGTTAAATGACGTTAACAATGCTTGCGAAAGATTTACTTATTTCAGAGAAAAATTTTACTTATTTGAGCCTTTTTGTTTCATCCCAATACACTGCATACTCGTGCCTATGTGATAAACGGTGGCCCCGGGGAGCGAATCGCGTAACTTTTAATACGCAATTAAGGGTTTAATGTATCTTTATTTATGTGAAAGTTCCGATTAATGTGCATTGGTATTCTTCCATTATTTGCTTGTTTTACTCATTTTGGCATTTTCACTTAATCATTTCAACAACATAATACCTAAAACTTTCAAATTAGAAATAAATAAAATAAAAGTTATACATTACACTTTAAGAACAACTGAATAAAATCATTAGAAACTGTGTAGTTCAGTCAACAGCTCGATTCTTGAACATTTGATGAGATTTTTGATATTTAAGAATGTTGACTTTAAAAAGGTACGATTTCTTCTTCCTTCATTTCCTGCAAATGTTTATTTACATTATCCCCCTTTTTTCTATTTCTTCAAAGGTAAGTTGTCTTCGAAGTTCAGAATCTCATTTGAAAATAAAACAATATTGCGTTACTTTTGAAAAAAGAATTTTTTCAGTTATAACAATTTATTTTTCTCAAGCCTTTTTCCTTTATTTCGATGCATTCATATTTGATACTTTAAACAAAATGATTACATCTATAGGGGTGACACAGAGAAATTAAATAGAAAAAGATTTGTGTTTAAAGATACTTGTAGGTAAAATTTTGAATTAAGTTAAAAATACGTTTTTTAAGCACGTTAATAAAAAAGAATTTGAAAATACTGCAAAAAATTATCGTACATTAACAAAATAGAAAGTTTTGAAACTGGATCTTTTAAACGAATAAAAAAGGATAACTTCTTTTAGATTTTGATATTTTTGAATTTTATTTAAGAATAGTTTTTAAATAATGAAGCTTAATATTAAATTTCCTTGAAGGCTTACTCAAGCTTTTACGTCAATTTACCTTTTAGTTCGTTGAAAGCAAAGTAATGAAGCATAATTATTATTAAAAGAATCTTAATTCCATGACAACACAACCAATACTATGTGTGAGTTAGAGTAATACCTTCACGCGTTAGAGAGGAATTCTGGGAAGACAGAAGAAATGTAAGAAGACCTTTTTACCGACCAATGAAATGCAATAGAACTAACTGTTCTAGTAGCCAATAAGGCGTAAGGATCAAGAACATCATATATTTTGAGCTTACACTACAACCTTTTTTGCAAACACAAAACAAAAAAGGATTTTTAAAAAAAGGTTTTATATTCTTTCTGCAAAAAATTAAATTTCATGGAAAAAAGCGTATAAATTTTTTACTGGATTTATAGACTATTGTCCCCATTTCTTAAGAATGGGTTAAATATTTTTTTTCTCGAATGCAAAGAGGAGATTAAAGAAATTAAAAAAATATAAGCTAAGTTTTTCGCACTTCAAATCCAATTTCCCTCTACTTAATTGCTTATCTGCGCAAAAAAAAATAATAACATTATTAACCTTTATACGACTAGCTTTATTATTTATCTGATCTTGTTTTTCATTACCGCTGAGAAATTATGTGTGTTACATTCATGCGTGTAACGTTTTGGAAAAATAAAATTAACTGATTTTACTTTGGTAAATTTTATGTTTTAAGGCCAATTTTCAATGTGGAATAAATGTTTATCTTCTCGAATATTAAATAATTGCTTAAAATGTATGTATTTAAATGCATCTATAAAAGTATGAAGAATGACAGAATAGTTTTAAAGTTTTAATTTGTAATTTAAATGCATCAGTTGCTTTAAGAGGAATCATCCAATTTTAAACAAATAATAATTATTTTCATTATTATTAACTATTATTTAATTCGTTTTGATCGAATAATGTGTAGATAGGAAAATAAATATACCAAGTTTCGTATAATTGCCAATAAGTAGTTCCAAAATTTTATCTTCACTTGTCATTTCAATGTTTGTCATGATGTCGAGTGCATAACAGAAATATTTTTTTAATTCCATGCTTCAAAAAAGGCGAAAGCATGAAAAATATTAAGCATGATTTTCATCAACAATACCCTGATATTTAACTCCTTACCATTATGAACATTATGAAGTAGCATGAACAATTCTAAGACACGGAAAAGGAGGTTCTTAGTCGTTCCCGCATGTCGAATGTTAATGTAGAGATAAATGACAGGGAGTTTCTCACTTAATCCATATTTGCGCAGCATTTGTTTAATATGTTTTGAGAAGTCATTTGTTTTTGTATAATAATACTGAATTCAATTGCTACATACTCTTATGCTGGTGACAATCGTATTCCTCAACGATGGATCGCTGTAAAAGACATAATAGTTCAGTTAAACTTAGCTGAATTTTAAGATCACCGGACCTTTCAGTGAGCTATTATTTCTTGCGGGAACATAAAAAAAGTACATTTTTAATGTTCTCACATACTTGCATCCGTGTAATCAGTGGATACAGACATGCTCGCAAAAGTTTAGGACGTATTTGACTACGTATAGGCACACACACATGCATCCAAAGGTGTTCATATTATGTACCTTCAGTTTAGTTTGTAAGAAACTTTATGCCCATACTCGCTTCAAAATATTAATCGTTAATGTATTTGTTTAATATTTTTTTGTAATGGACGCACTTTCAACTTAGGTGATTTTCTTTCATGTGTACCATGTATTTTTTGTAAAATAGAATATTTTCATGTACGCGATCCCTGAACATTTATTAGATTCCAAACCAATTATAGGGTTTGAAACTAGTAAGAATATTATTAAGTATATTCATTATTAGCTTGTGATTAATGTATTTTATTTCCATTCTAATATAATCAAAATTTTAAAGATATAAAAATGCGTCCAAAATAATCAGTGCTATATATTTTAAGAGTTGGTGATGAATCACCCAAGAATTTCTCATAGATTTCCCTACTAAGCAGGATAAATAGGGACATCAAATATCCATATCCTTTGAG
>BMAO01019470.1:0-68021 GCA_019973975.1 Trichonephila clavata
AACTACCTGTATTATATGTGTTTAGTTTATTTCTTGGTATAATATTATTTATCGTATTATTTTCATTTATATAACGCATGTACATCAACAATAATAAATCAGTGATGCTTACTGATTTAAAAAAAGAGAAAAAAAAAGCAGATGAAGTGTTGTCAAATTGTGAAAGAAAATTCCAATTAAAAACGCTCTTTTAATACGGCCAATCTATTGCTTCATGAAAATTTAGAAATAATTTGACTTCATTATACTGATATATCTTGTAAAGGAAGGCATTTGCGATATATTTGAATCCGTAATTTTTTTATTGTGACACAAAACCCCATTCACATTTATTCATATTTTTTATTACGTATTTACAAATAAAAAAATGTATTATTACAATGAGAAAAATTTAAAAAAAATTAAACAAAATATGTTTTTAAACAACATTATATTTGTTATATTAGAAAACAAAATCTTTAAGTAGAAATGAGAATTATAAATTAAATTCAGTTATATTGTATGATAATACGATAAATAACAATAAGAATACTTGTGAGGCCGGCTGGGTGGCGTACGTGGGTAGGCGATGGCCTTGCATGCCTCAAATTTCGTGTTTGACCCCAACTCAAGTTGGTGGATTTTCATAATGTAGAAAATCGACAGCATCCATGTCGTAGGATTCTGCGGAATGTAAAAAAACCATTGAGTGCCTGCTTGGCTTAGGTGACTCTGTAAAATTAAATTACTACAACAGTTTTGCATCGTCAGAGCTCAGGTGCTTCCCTCTGGGTATTAAACTGGGCGTCAAAATTACTTGCAGTGTTTGGTATACCACTTATATAGTGCCACACTAAAAAGAGATATCAACTCCCGGGGAATGTACTAAGTCTGGAATAAAAAATACCAATACGCAGCCTCATTGAAAAAAAATTTGTGAGAAAAAAAATCAGTGTGTATGGAAGAAGATTTACCACCTTTTAAAGAACAATATAACATGTATTTGTAAGAGAATGAGAAATGTAGCTATTATATTTTTTTATTATATGAAGTTAATATATTGAGTATTTTTTTACTTAAATCACGAGTTTTTCTTTAATTCATTTATTTATTTATTATTTCTTAACGTCGTATACTGGAGCACAACTTGGGGAATTGGCGATAGATCATATAACTTTGAGTTGTAATCAAGTGACAAAGGTGAAACCCCTCTTTCCAAAGTTCCACTTTCCGTCAACATGAGGACTTCGAGGACAACGTGTAGACTTCACTCTCTCTCTGTCGGTAAATATCAAAGTAAACTATTGACGCTGAAGTTCGTAATCATTAACTCATTTATATATCGAGATGGGCTCCAGAAATATCACTTCCCTATTCTGATTCTCACACAGCGTCACGATAAAAGTTTGAAGCCCAGTTTTGTTTAATGTGCTGAAGTAATAATTATTATACAAGACAATACTGTGTAGAATCAGCACTCAACTGAGCAACATAGTTCATATGTTTTCTGCAACATTTGTATACATTTGTGTACGATTCTAAGTTACTTCCATATAATTTTATCAGAGTTTAAACACAATCTGCATTGCGATAAGGTTTCATATATATTTGTAGGTTAGGATAATTTTTTTTAAAAAAGGGAAGAAGAGCATTTTTTGGTATATGAAAAGGGAAATATTTTAATAAATAAAATATTGTTATCTAGATTTTACATGCTTTTCTATTTTGAAAATCACTGTATTTAACTTTTCTATCAAAAAGAGGTAAGCGTTTTGTTTTTAAAAACATAGGATTTCTTTTTCAAATTAAATTCCCGAAAATGAGAAAAAATATAAAAAACATAGAAAAAAAATTAAGGTATTAGTTTTGAAATTTTATTTTTATTTAAAATGAAGGTTCTGACAAAATGCGCTTAAGTCATGATAACCAAAATTTTTTGTTTTATATCAGTTTCATTAACACTTTATATCTTTCTTTATAATATTTTCTTTATAACACTTATATCTTTCTTTCTTTATATCTTCCTTTTCTTATTAATCTTTAATACTAACTGACTATGAAATTAAAAGTTGTAAATTCCAATTAGTATTATTCTAGTTAATTACGTTTTTCTCAAAAAGACATTAATTAAAATCTTTAATTTGCTTTTTATGATATATCGTTTATTCTATCATTCCCAAACATTTGACAGAAAAATATTAATAAAATATAAAAAAAAATTAGTAAATAGTAAAACTCATATTACAATTAAATGAGGATGACATGTTAAATGACATCTATACAAATAAATAAAATTGAAGTGTCTGTTTGTAATTTCAAATTAGCACTAAAAGTATATACGGTACTCATAACAAAAAACCAATTTTTAAAATTTTTGTCTGTCTGTCAGAATATAAACAGATATATTTATAAAACATCATGAAATACCCAGCGAAGTGGGAGGGTAACGGCTAGTGTTAAATAAATTAATATTTTTTAAAATTTTCCATAATGATAATTAATGGTTATTCGTATTACTTTACTCTTTCTCCACCCCAATTAAATTTTATTATTGAACAGAAAAATTTGTATAATGAAGCTTAAGGAATTGTTTTAATTTATGTATCAAGAAAATACCCAAAGTAATATTTTTAACAAATTTTGCTGCATAATTTCATTCCCAAATGTATTTTTTCCCTCTCAGGGAAATACTAGTAAATAAATCTTTTTTTAGCAAATAAATCTGTTAGTAATATGTTAGTATAAATCTAATTTATATGCTTAAACTTGTTAAAAATTATTTTTTACTTTTTTAGCTGATTTCAATATAAAACAACTAGACTCCAATGAAATTCCTAGTATCTGGTGATCTGATACTAAAAATTACGAGTCTCTTCTTGATTATAGCATATTTCTTTAAAAAAGATACAAATTTTTAAAGATAAATTTCAACTCCGGATTTTTTCTATTTAAACTTTAATATGACATTCTTTCAATAAAACTAACTATCTAATACTGAGATTGAGATAAAAATCATTTTCTTATGAATAAACCCGATGAAAAAATGTTTATAATCAACTTTAAGAAGTTGAGCATTTTTTATAATTATGTAAATTTTAGAAATATTTTCTTCATCTGATATAGGAAAAAAAATAATTAAATGCTAAAAAATAAAATAAAGATTTCTTTTCTTGATGATATTTATTTACATTCCGTCTAAAATTTTAACAATAACTTAAAACGAGTTTACAACAATATGAATGATGCCTTTAGTGAAGGAGAGCCTTGCCAAGACCCAAACCATATCCCAGACCAAGATGGGCTCCGTATGCAAGACTAGCAGGTGCAAGAGCGGCTCCGTGTCCGATCTCACCACCATAAGCAACGGGGGCGGCAACAGCCAAAGGAGCAGCTAATGGAGCGACGACTGCCAAGGGGGCAGCGTAGGAAGCGGCGTGTCTGACGAGAGCGGCGGCTGGGGCAACGTGGTTGACGACAGGGGCGACAGGTCCGGCGTTGGGGCTGGCGATGAGGGCAGCAGCAGGGGCGCTGGCGGCGGTTCCGGGTTCGTTGGTCTTGACGGTGGCTCGGAATCCGTGTCCGTCAGCAACGTAGTCGACTCGTCGGGCCCTTCCGTCGATGTCAGCAATGGTGTAGGATCCCTTCTTGTTTCCGTGGGTATCTCCTACTTCGGATCGGGAGTTAGCGGCACCGTATCCGTCCTTGATGTCATAGCCGAAAGCGTAGTTTCCAAAAGCCTGAGGTAAACAATGAAAATTTATAACTTTTGTTGTTATAAAGTTAGGTAATTCTTTTATTTCCTTTAGTAGATAGGAACGAGCACATGAATATAAAAGTAAATGGTAACTTACATCCTGAGATCGAGCACTGGTGCTGACTCCGGTGTTGACTAGACCACCATGTCCATAAAGGACTCCACTGGCACTGACTGCAGCTAGAGCAGCAAAAAGGATAGCGACCTATAAAAGAAATGAAGTGTTGCAAATATATTTTTATTAATGCATTAAAAACATTTTTATTAAGTTTTTACTTCACTATATAATTGGCGATTTAAAAATGTTCGTCTCGCAAAAATTGAGTATTTTAAATTATAAGTGAATTGACCAAGAACTCTTTTAGTTTCTTAGAGCAACGTTAATAAATAATCAATTAATTAAAAAAACTAAGCAGTTTATGTATATTTTGAAACCCTTTTCTTATTAAATTTTATTTGAATTAATTGATTATTTGTTCTTATTTCTTGTTCTCGGAAGAAATTTGCGCTGTCGATACAGATATACTTTATGTTGAACTAATATGTGTTTAGGAAAGAAAGAAATGGGTGTTTAGGTCCTACTTGAGTCTACTATCAAACATATATTTGGGAATATATATATATATATATATTCAGGAAGTATTTTTATTACTTAGCTCAAAATCCTGAGATTTGGGTTTCGTACATTTAAAATTTCATATTCCGAACATATTTTTTATTCCTAACAAAATCTTATACTCTTATATCTCCAAAGACTGTACTGATATGCCATAATATGGTGCATTTTAATGAGGTGATATTTTATAACTTACTACTTTTAAAAACTTATAAATCTATAAATTTTCAGTTTCTATGATTATTGATTATAATATTTATGAGTGCAATAGTAAGTCGCATAGATATAGATGCAATGATTTTCTTAAAAAAGGTCATTTCTTTATCAAATGCATAAATACCGAAATGTAAATCTTCAAATTACAAATAAAAGATTAGACAAAATTAATCGAAATATTTCTTTTTGTATAATTATATGGCTTTTGGGTTTAAAATAATCAACGGTATTCATGCAGTTTAACAGAAAAATCTCGAATTCAAAGTATTATTGATAACTAAAAATACTTTATAAAGATTCAAAAAAGTATCTAGTCCATGAAATACTTTCAGATATACAAATTTTAAATGTAAGTTTCAGTTTATTCAACGTTTCGTGAATTCATTTAAAGTAATTTCTCATTGCTTTATATATTTATAACTAATTTTATACAAAATAAAACTTCCTGAGAATCCATTCTGCTCAACACAGGTCCACTTATTTGGTAAACTCTACCTATATCTCTTAGTCGATAATCGTAACATCGAAAAATATATTTTGAAATAGGATTTTTTGATACTGTCCAGTTAAAAGAAAATTGTTTTTAAGTTCCCAGCTTTTTTTTAATTGTGTCAATAAAATAATAAATTCCAAATATATTTAAAATTTTTATTAATCTTAGTTTTTAACAATAACAAATGTTAATTTCTAAGCAGCAATATTAATTTAAAATAATCTTGAAAACGATATGAGCATTTCAAAAAGAAGTAATTTCTTAAACTCCTTACTAAAATGTTTAATTTCTAAAAATAAAATAAAATAAAATAAAATGACTTACCTTAGCAATCATTTTGGTAGTAGATTTTGAACTCAAATGCTTGAGCGTTATTGTGATATCTGTCCAAATACTTTCACTTTATATACAAAATCCTACAAGGTAATCGACATAAGAAAATTGTAGATCACCCGATCGAAATCTGTAACTTTTTCGGAAATGCATTGGATAAACCCGTCTTTTTAGAAGGAAACTTTAGCCTTTGATACATCCAGTTCTCGTGCTTAACCAAGGTTTCTTTGTTAGCTTTATTTCAGGAAGCCTGAGTAAGTTGCCTTTTTTTCATTTTAATTATTTTGGCGTAATAGAACGAGAAAAAGGAGAGAAACGAGATAAAGCGTCGGTCTTGCTCTTACGATTAGAATAATTAACTAATGCATAACTATTTTCCTCTTTTTAAACGAGTTATTAATGTATATCAAATGTCTCTTAGAAAGGTTACCTGATGGCATTGGGATTCTTTAAAATATTTTTTATTCTAACGTCATTAATGTTAACTTCTCTGTAATTTGTTGATATATTGTATTTACATTAACGTACCTCTTTAACAAAAATAATATACAAGTACAGTTATGCTAAAGAAAGTCTAGATCCTCTCTATATTCTAAAAAAACATTAAAATTTAAAAATGTTAAAATCGTAAGTTACAAATTTTGTAAATTGTATGTGTAGTATATAAATGTAACTATAAAGATAACGTACTTTTGATATTTCATTGTAAAATAAGTTACAATAAAATATCACGTCAATTACTGTGATAAATTTGTTTTCGTCTATGAACCTCCCTCCCCCCTTCTGCATTATTCATTTTTCAATTTCAAACAGGTGAACCAGGAGTAAATTTGTTTATTTAATACTCTTAATCAAGAAATTACCCAACAGATAAGTTTAGTTAAACATGGCTGATTATTATACGTTATTAGAATAAATTCGTCACATGCAACACAATTAGTGGACATCATACAGCCTCGCACTTACACATTTTTACATTTGAGGATAAAAGAATAATTTTGAGCATCCGACTAAAACTAATTTATAAGATTAAATTAAATATTGAATGTTTTATTTAATATCTGTGAAAAAATACTGTACAAAAATAAATAACAATATTAAAAAACATTGTAAATATTTGGTTGTTTATTTTTTTCAAACTGCACCCCTTTATGCAATAGCCTCGTTTGAGCCTATGGAAAGCCATAGGTCCTCTATCGTTATATATTCTTTGGGAATTTCTTTTAATTTTTTGATTATTTAAAGTCTGCATATAATTTATCCCAGCTGGTAACTTTTACAAGTTTTATAGCCTACAAAAATACTTTCTATATTTTAGCATGCTTTTCATCAATTTTAGTTTTGCAGCAAAACTTCTATATTACATAATTAGAGATCTAAGCAAACGAAAGTCGCTCTCTTGAGTGAGTTATGAATTCCTTTTTGCCTCTAATATCTCAGTGATGTTTGCTTCTACGATTGCATCTGGAATTTTTAGGAACTTGAGTCAGAGAAACGAAAATAAGTCTTTTATAATACAATGTTTTAAAAGTGACATTGCGAAGAGGTAATACCTTCAATTAATAGATAAAGTTCTATTTTCTGTTTCACAAATGGCTTTGCAACAAGTGGAGATATAATCATGCTTATAAAAAATTAGAAAATGATATTTTAAAGATGAAATGTATGGGGAATTTCTTTGAAATAGAATTGTGAAAGGTAAGCAAATTATAAAATTTTTTTAAAGCTGCATTACGTGAGACATGCTGTATAGCTCTAGAGTATACTTAGTAATAACACTTTCTGATACATATGTGGTCTATTTTTTGATTTTCCCTGTTTGATTCATATCATTAATTATATTAGAATAGCAATAAAACATTTTTAATTACACTGATGTTTAAAATTTAGAGAATTTGCATATTTAGTTGAATTGCCCGAAAGGTAAAGCTAATGTTTCCGACAAAAGACAAAAAAATATTAGGGTGGATTATGTAAGCATACATATGCATGTGGACCGTGAATTTAAAGGAAAATGCTCATAACTATACATATCATTTATATCTTTCAATCATCAATCTTTCCAATTTATTTCTTTTACAATCCTAGGCAACATTCTTGTGCTCATCTTTCTGAAACATTTCGTGAAACTCAAAAGTAAACAGCTACAGTAAGGAGTCTCCAACTTTCGGATAATATAATGAAGTCATAAATTGGCAGGAGACTTAAGACAGGCCATTCTCATGTGCAGATTTCTAGAGTTTAATACAAAAACGAGAGCTACGAATAAGCTTACAGAAAAGACATGGGAAAGTCCCCTGGATTAATGATAATCCATATTTGTCCATTGCAGCGAGATGCAACAGAAGCGCATCTGCGTTTCAGTGGTTTCGCGAACTTCGTACGGCCACAGGGATGAAAGTTACAGGGATTAATGTTTCCAGAAGACTGCCTGAAATAGGTTTATTCATGCAAGAAGACTTGCTGTTTGCGTCTCACTCACTTCTAATCACACTTCAATTAGCATGGGGAAGATAGCTTCGAAATTGGAGTCTGAATTATTGGAAGGCTGATGTATTCACAGATGAGTGTTAGATATAGCGTAACCTTTGATTTTCGGCATACTGTCATGTGACGAGAACCAGGATTCTCTCTCTCTCCCTCCATGTTCCTCAGAATTAAAGCAGTAGATAATGGTATAGCAATGGAGGTCTGATCTCCCCAGACACTATGTTGGATGGACTATTACCTCCTAGCTTCTCAAGAGGTTCTATTACTGTTGAGAGGACAGGGATAATTTCTTGTTGTCCTAATGTATTCACCTTTCATAAATGCAGTTAATCATTTATTCCATCTTACAGATAACTATGCTTATCCGAAAAGGGACCATCTGGCCAACACTTTTCTAAAAAAACGAGGATATTAACCGGTTGCATTAGAGAACCGGATCTCTAAACCGTAGCCGTAAGAATATTTAGAATGCCCTCAGAAGAACAATTCCAACACTTCCCTTCCTTTCCCAGATTTATCAAGAGCAGTGGTATTCAAACTGTGTTCCGCTGAACCTTGGGTTTCCACGAAACAAACCTAGGGGGTTCCGCGAGTTAAAAAAAAAGGAAAGAAAAATTATAAGTTGTGTATGCAAACTAGATTCATGCTCTCTATTAAGTTTGTACAAACACTAAATATCTATATCCTTGCTTCCCATCGCAAGTCGCATTACCGCGGGGAAACCTTTAACAAATATGTGATTCTGGACAGCCTCTTTTTTATGTATTATTTTAAACTTTTAATTCTTTGCATATGCAAGTTGGGAGTCATTACAGGGGATACACTATGGCAGAAATTAAACCCAACAAAAGTGATAAAAATATTACTTGTGTTTCCTGATATTCTTTAGAAGGAATGGGGTAAAACAATTCAGAAAAAGATTTTTTTCCCCAGAAAATTAGTGGTTAATTTGTGGCAATTTGGTTTCAGAATTACTTATTTAGTTCCAGAATTTATATGGATAACACAGAATTTTGGAGAATCTTGATTTTGTATTAGAACAATCTTTAGTTTCAAAAAATCTCGCAGTCTCTTAAGAATTAATGAGCATGTGTAAGATAAAGAAACAAAAATTATTGTGTTTTTGCTAGTAGTTTTTTTTAAAAAAATTTTAGTGTTATATGCGTAAACATCCACCATTCCCTTGTTTCTTAGGTTGTTTTTGCATGCTGATATAAATGATTAAGTGTACATTTTCTTAACTCGAGTCAAAAAATGAAAAAATTTATTCACCTCATATTGAAAAAAAATTCTTCAGTCTCTTATAGAAATCAATAGAAGTCCATTTGAGATAAGGAATATTAAAGTGCTTTAAAGAACATCCAATGATCATTTACTATATGTAAGAGAATTCCAATAACAATAACTATGCTCGAAATTGAAACAAAATGTGGCTATAATAATTTATATTGTTATAAATTTACTTTGTGGTTAGAAATAAATTAAGAAATGTATAATTGTTAATCATTCAGTTTATATTGCTTAAAATTGTTTACGAAGTTTCAAAGAAAATGTGTTAATGGACTAAATTCATGACTGCCACATAATAATATAAACACGTGTTCTATATATATATATATATATATATATATATATACTAGCTGTTACCCGCCCGCTTCGCTGGGTATTTCATGTTTTATAAATTTTTACTGCTTATATATATGTATAAATTATTGATATCTAAGTCCTAGCATTAAGAATTCGATTGAATTGAAAAATATACTTATACCTGTAACTGTCACCTGTTGATAAAAAAAAAGGGCAGAATTCGTCTAATTTGTATTTTCTAAAAATCTCTAAAATGAAGCATAGAATGATGTTTGCTCTTTCGTAACTCAAAAACCAAGTGGATTCCCGCAAAACCAATTTTCGGTGGATCTCTACTCCGTAAATTGAACCTGCAAGCCAAATTTCAAGTCTAAATCTAACAGAAAAAGCAAAAGTTTTACTATAAATATCTCCGTAATCCCGTTGAAAGCCGTTTACCAAAATTACCGCTCTTAGCAGATTTCGATTCAACAAAAGAAAAATGCAAAACAAATTTCATTATTATAGTCCTTGTAGCTCGAAAAAAGGAATTTGTTTTGTCAATACGTCCCAGTAACCTCCTGCACACCCCCCAGAACTTGATTTGCTTAAAATTTATTCTTAGTGGATCCCTATTCAACAAAAGAAACATGCTTAACAAATTCAAGTATATGGGTCTAACAATTAAAAACAGGAATTTTTTTCTGTAACTCCTCTTGACCCCTCGCAAACATCTTTAGGGGTCAATTTTCATTTTACTCTTTGTTAGAGGAACTCTATTTCATGAAAGGAACATGCCTACCAATTTTCAAGCAGGATGATCAAGTAGTTTAAAAATGGAAATATTTATCGATTACGCCTCTTAATCTCCCGAAATTAAACTTAGTAGTTGATATTCGCGAAACCCATTTTGCAGCGGTTCTCTACTTTACGAAAGGAATCTGCTTATCAAATTTCAAGACTGTACGTCTAACAGTTTTAAAAATGGGGATAATTGTCTATAACGCCAATTGAGCCTCCGCAACGCCACTTCTGGGTCTGTTTTCACAAAACCCATTTTGTAGGGGAATTGCACTCTATGAAAGGAATCTGCTTAGCAAAATTTGAAGACTGTGCGTCCAATTAATTAAAAATGCAAAAAAATTACAATAACGCCCCTTGAACCCCCGCAACGCCACCTAGGGGACGATTTTCACAAACATATTTTGTAGTGTATTTCTATCCTATGAGAGGAATCTGCTAACCAAATTTCAAGACTGTGAGTCTAATAGTTTAAAAAAAGAAATAATTATTTATATCTGCCCTTATCCCCCCGCAACACCCCTTGGAGGTCAATTTTCTCCAAACCCGTTTTGTAGCGGATATTTACTCCATGACAGAAACATTCCTACCAATTTTCAAGCAGGTAGGTCAAATAGTTTAAAAACGAAAATATTTATCTCTTACGCCACTTATTCCCCTGCAACGCCACTTAGAGGTCTGTTTTCACAAAACCTTCTTATAGTTGATATCTACTCTATGAAAGAAATCTCTTTATCAAATATAAAGACTGTGCGTCTAATAGTTTAAAAATGGAAATAATTATCTATAACGCCCCTTAAGTCCCTCAACGCCACTTGGGAGCAATTTTCACGAAACCCATTTTTAAGCGTATCTCTACCCTATGAGAGGAATCTGCTTACTAAGTTTCAAGACTGTACGTCTAATAACTTAAAAATAGGAATTTATAACGCCCTTAAACCCCCGCCCCGCAACACCCCTTGGGGGTCAATTTTCCCAAAACCCATTTTGTAGCGGATATTTACTCCAGGAAAGAAACTTACCTACCAATTTTCAAGCAGGTAGGTGAAGTAGTTTAAAAACGGATATATTTATCTATTACGCCCCTTAATCCCCGCAACGCCACTTAGAAGTCTGTTTTCACAAAACCCGTTTTGTAACTGATCATTATTCTACGAAAGGAATCTATATATATCAAATTTAAAGACAGTGCGTCAAATAGTTTAAAAATGGAAATAATTATCTATAATGCCGCCCTAAGCCCCTGCAACGCCACTTGGGGGTCGATTTTCAGCAAACTCATTTTGTAGCGGATCTCTACTCTCTGAAAGGAATCCGCTTACCCAATTTCAAGATTGTACATCAAGTAGTTTAAACATGGAAACAATTATTATTAAAGCCCTTAACCCCCGTAACGCCCTTGCGTTTCGAATTTCGGAAAATCCTTTCTTAGCTGATGTCTACTCTATCAAAGGAACTGTCTACCAAATTTCAAGTCTGTAGGTTGAATAGTTCCAGAGATTTCGTGATTAGTCAGTCAGTCAGTCAGTGAGTGAGTCGCTCTCTCTCTCTCTCTCTCTTTTCTCCTTTATATATATAGATATATATATATACATTGAATTCAAAACGGACAGTAAACTGTGGCTCGTACTTTTTATTCTATTTGTAAAACTTAGGTAAAATTTCAAATTGCATAGTTGGGTAGATACTCAAGAGTTATAAAAAGAAATTTCTGCAAAAAAAGATTTTAAAATGAAGGGAAAAAAAGTCTTGTTTTATGCATGTACTTTTAAATAAAGTGACAAGTATTAACTTTTTTTAAAAAAAAGTTTGTGTAAAAACCGTAATTTGGCAATAACGAAGTACATGAACTGATTTGCTGAAAATAGATAATTGCATTTATCGTGACTATGACGTCACATGTGTTTTTGAACTTGATTGACTTAAAACACGTGGTTTAAAATTATCACGTGATTATGACGTCAAATGAATTTAGTCCATTGTGAAGGATTTATTGCACGCGCAAGTAGCATGAATGATGTTTTTGGAAATGATTCTAGAAGTTCAAATACTTATTTAATGTGGTATTTTTTAATTATTACTAATAAAGATATATAGTACTCAATATTTTTACTGTCTATAAAACTACTTTTTAAATATTTCTGTTAAGGAAGAATAAAAAGATGGATATTTCAATATCATTTCTAGTCATATATTTTAGGTGTCCTGTATACAAATGTTTCTAACAACGAATTCATGGCGCTTTTTAAAGGCGGGTTTAAGTCCTGATGGTTCTAAATACTTTCCCTGCACAGACGCTGAGGTACGTTCAACATCCGGATACTCACTTTGACGTATTATGGAAGCTTAGAGTTGGATACCAAGGCGTCATCCTCATTACTTGGCTTTGTTAAGAGGTCTTTCGTCAACGGCCTTAGTGTAGTTGCAAAGTTCGACGTTATTTATCACTCATATCTTAATCGATATCACACACTTCACAAAAATGCTTTTTTTATATTCCTTTTTAAAAAGTTTCAATTAAATTAATAGAATTATTAAAATAGTTGCATGTTTAAAAACCAGTGGATAGAAAAGAAATACACAGGAGTTAACATCAACGATGGTAAATTACACTATTGACAGTCTTTTTTAAAAGAAATCCTCAATAATAAACAATATAAGAGAATTTCTATCGGTGGCTTCATCCGAATAATTTACGTCAATAAATAAAGGTGAAAGTATAGCGATAACTATTGTGCATTTAGCTTTACTTAGACGGGAAACTAAGATGGATTGTGCGATAATGTATGGAGCGATAATAATGAACAATATCTTAAATACTGCTAAATTATAAAATGTATAAGAATGCGGGTTAGGGATCAGTTTTTAAAGTCTCATCATCCGCATCTTCGCAAAATGTTAAGGAATATTTTCAACGTAAACGTGAAGGACAAATAAAAAAAAATGCCCCCAAAGTATTTTTATTCCAACAAATGAACTTTCTTTAAGGTTACTTTTTGTGTTAATTATCGAATTGGTAAAGAATTGATGAAATTGCAATTGGTGTAAAGATAATCAAGCTGAATATTACAAACGTAATATCTTGAAAATTTGATAACAAATATCAAATAAATTATTATCTTGTCATTCTCTAAAACACAATCATCGTGCGATTAATTGAGATATTTGTATATATTTTGTAAAGGAAAAATTTATATTTCCTTTAAATTAAATTTTATAAATTTATCCATGTTGTGTGTTAAAAAAAATCTGGTATAGCCACTTTGATAGTCTCGGTTCGTTATTATGCGACTCCTGCAGTCCAAGAAAGTAAGTCGTGATGCAAATTTCTTCCAGAGCAAACTACTGAGATTTATAATATTCATATGTTATAAATAATTATATGAAAAAAAAACCACGATTGTAATTTCAAATACTCAGATCAGCTGGTTTAAAAGGAAATTCTGCAAAAAATAATTTTATGTGAATTTTAGGAATAGAAAATAAAGACTTAGACTTCCATGTCAATGATAAAAAAGCCAATATTTTATTATGTTGTTTGCTGCATCCCATTTTTAATTTTGAATCACTGTTATTCACCTCTGAAGATTAGGTACTTCTTAATCAATATTATAGAAAGCATAGTATTTTTTAAAAGAAGGTTTCAATCCGTGCAAAATAGTGTTTCCAAAAATTTAAAATAATTTGTTCTTTATAATGAGTGCTAACATATAATTTTAAAAGCACTGCGATTTAGCCTCACACACAGTAAAGAATGATTAAAACCCCCCACATATTTAAGAAGGGTGAGTGAATGTTAACGTAACACTGTTCAGCTACACGAGGGCTTTCGGCGACGGTCCTCGTAATTTTGAACCATGGTCATGTGACGAAGACGACACCTGAGCTGTGTGTGTGGCACCCCCTCTCCTAACTACTACACAATACCGCGGGAGGACGTTTGAGCTCTCGGCAGATTTAATGTACATCGCTCCCCTACAAGGCGGGTCTTTAGTGGTACTGGGCTCGAACTCATGATATGACAGCCACGATCCGATACCTTGATCACTAGGCTACCGCGGCCGCACCCCATATTTGAAGAGAAAAATAGCATGCTAAAAAACTAAATAAGAATAAATGTATTAAAATCTGAATAAAAATTGTAACAGAAAAAATAGCAGTACAAAGTTTTGCGCTGTTTCGCGTTGTGGGACAACATGAAACAAATGCATCAATAGAGAAAAATTAAATATCATACATATATATATAAGGCCTTTCACATAATACTACCATAAATAGCATATACTAGGTAGCCTTCAAGAGAAGAAGAAATTGAACTAGAATTAACAAAATCAGTAAAATATCTAAAACAGATAAAAAAAAAAAGACCTATATTGAATTAAATTTTGATGAAGAACTGTGCTAAAAAAAACTTACGCAATCCGTGTCGCGGAAATTGAGTTCTTTTCAAGAATACTTTTTAAAAATATTTCCCTCAAAATAATTGTAATTTTGATGCAAAGAACTAACAAATGTATTAATACAGTGATAAATAGCTATAGCGATGATAGAGATACATATCATTTATATTGATAGTACAATACGTATAAAGTATTACAACTACGAATCTAAAAACGTCACGGATTTGCTCAATGTGCCACCAATAAAGGAATGCCATTCATTGGCTTATTCAAATGCACTAATTTTGCTAGACTATGCTCGAAAATTCTTCTTCTGTTATATTTTGTACTGTTACATGTTCAAGAACAATAATCTTGATCGAAGATAGTATTATTTTAACTGGTTAATTCTTTTGTATTCTTCTTCTCTTATTCTGTTGAGAAAAATGATTAAAATTGAGAACTTATTATCTTCGGAAGCAAACTCAGTGAAGTATTTCAAAGAATATGATCTAATACGTAAGTATCCAAAAAACTATGGAACTTAGCAGAATAAGAAACGTAAGGGAACTAACTGCCCAAGACAACAAATAGATTCGTACTTATTCGGATTCATAGGGTGGCGTCTACATAAGTAAAACTCTTTTGCTACGATTTTGAATGCAACTACTGTGTTCTGTTCATCTAAATATTGAAATTTGGTCTTTCTTTTATTTAAAGTGTGCATGTTTTTTTAAATGGAATATTTAATTCTTCTAAATCTACGCCAGTTAATTTGTATTCTGCTATAGTGTTAGGCGCGATTAAAATCACGCCAAACAGGCTATAGACGGAAAATAGATTTTGTTCAAGGTGGCCGAAGAATAAAAAATATTATTGAAACTTGATGAAACGACTGAGAACTGTAGAATTACAACCATTTAAAATGATTTAAAAAGTGAAATAAGAAGAAATTTTCTTTATTTTCCAAGTAAAACGGAGAGAAGAAAAGTGAAGAGAGGAACTGAATGTGAGAAATTTCAAAATGACGATAGAAAATAAATTAAAATAAACAAAAGCAGTAAAAAATTACAAATAAATAAAAAATCATTTGAAGCCGAAAGAAGAATTAAATACTAAAAAAGCGACTTTATTATGGGAAGTGAAAAAAATTAGGAAATCATTTATCAAATTTAAAGCAGTAAAAATTAGCTACTTACCACCAATAAAAAAAGGAATTCTGCCTGACAGATTTGTCACCATGTCTGTTGGAAATCACATCATGAGATCCACAGTAAAAAATTCGACCACGCAATTTATTACTTTTTTGAGAAAAAAGTTGTTGAATCTTTACCAGATTTATCATATTTCCCATTGGGTGAAATAAGTAAAATCTTAACTATCTGCGAAAAAAGAAATTCAATCCTTTAAGGAAATGAAATTGACCAAAAGAGCGAAGTCTGAATTTTTGTATATTACTACTTCGAATATGCCGTGGAATTTTTAAAAAGCTTGATGATTTGAAAAGACTTCCATTGCGCGGACTTAAATATTTTATTCCTTTTTAATTAGATAAATAAAGTTAATAGCATATACAACCTTAAATAGCTTAATCACTTTTAATTAAAAATATGTTGATGAAATAATAAAATATACTACTACTGAGATACATCAAAAACTTTTTCTCCTTTAAAACTGTATAAAAATAACTAAAAACTCACTAATAGTGTACGATAGCGAATCGATTATATCATTAAAGTCTTTCTGAGTAAAAACGGTAGAACCTGGCATATTTTTTATAGCTTTACCTTGTCCTAGGAAACCGTCGTCGCTTAGGAAGCTCACGTTTTTATTGTATCCATTATCTTTACTCTGTCTTCGGAGACCATCCTCCTTTAGGATGCTTACTCATAGCTTTACCGTTTCTTTGGAGACTGTCCTCATTAGGATTCTGACTCCTAGCTTTACCCTGTCTCTGGAGACCGTCCTTATTTAGGATGCTAACGCAAATCTTTACATTGTCTTTGGAGAGCGCCTTCATTTAGGATGCTGACTCATAGCTTTACCGCGTTCTGGAAACCGTCTCGCTTGTGAAGCTTACGTTTCTATTGTATGCGTATACCTTTAACCTGTCTCTGGACACCATCCTTCATTACGAATACTTACGCATAGCTTTACCATGTCTTAGGAAACCATCCTTGTTTAGGATACTGACGCATAGTTTTATTTTGTCTACTGTGTGTGTGTGATACCCTCTTCCTTTAGAAAGCTGACATATTTATTGCATCTACAAAGCATTAACCTGCTGATGTTTTTATTTTATAGAAATCGCTTTACTTTGTCTTCGGATATCGTTTGCGAATGAATTACTGAATTATTTTTTGTTCATTTTATAATTAAACATATGCTCATATTATCTTTCAGTAAATAAATTGTTAGGATTCACTGCAATAACCACGTGAATCCTAAAAAAAAGATAAAAGATCTTAGATTTAATGTCTTATAATTATCCCTTTTTTAATTTTTAATTTTAAAGAACTTTCAAATAATAATTTACCAATTAAGTATTCATTCCTTATTTATAACAAATATAAATCTCACAAAAATATTATCGTTAAGAAATGTCTGGAGAAAAATTGCAACAGTACATTTCCCCCCTTCAATTATAAAAGCATCTTAAGTGTTTCTAACAAAACAGACATGTTATTAATTACAATAAAATTAATAATTTGATAAGATATGGAATGTTACTGCAGAGAACTTTAAAATAGCTAGACTTTGCCATTTTGTGCAAAAAAATGAAGGCATATATATATATATATATATATACATAAAAATATCTGTCAGAAAATATGCAAGGGAAAGCGGCACTTGGAGCTCGAATCATATTATTAACGACTAAATTACAAAAGTATTAAGAAAGATATACTGTGATTTTCTTATATATATATAAAATGTGTATACTACCTACTTAAAGTATTTTTTGAAATATATTTTTCGAAGTATATGACAGGCTTCCACCAAAAGTTCTAATAGGTCTAAGGATTTCATGATTAGATAAAGTTTGAAGACTACTGTTCTAGAGCAAAGATGACAAATCCAAGGCCCGCCTTGAATAATTTGGCGGCCCACGAGGCTCATTATAACTTAACAAAATACAGTTATTTTGTGCAACATTTTTTTTAGTGTATCGTGTTTTGTAAAAACATATTCCATACTGTTTCTATTTTATTACGTTGCTTCTGTGTGTTTTTATACATACGTAGAAGTGAGTAGTATTGCATTGCAGTGGCCCATCGCAGCGTCTCGCTTGATTCCTATAACTTTATCACGCTGCCTCTATTGCTAGAATAATAATAAAATAATATTAATAATTCATTTCGTTTTAAATTTTCAATCCAATAAATGTTTGCAATGGTTCCAAATATAATATAAAGATATACATTTTTAGATGCGGCCTTCAGAATTATAATGTTTTTCAGAAGGGGTCTGCATGGTCATTTGGGTTGGCCACCTTTGATCTAGAGCAGAGGTTCCCAAACTTTTTTGTCTCATAGACCCCTTGTTTTTCGGTTTGGGGTAGACTCCTGCTTACGTAAAATTGAATTTGTTAATTAATTAATTATTAACTTAAATTTTAAATTAATTAACAAATGTTAATTAATTTAAAATTTAAGTGATACGTAAAATAACTGATTAAAAGAAACAAATTTTTAAAATGATAGGGATAAATTTGGTGCTTCAATAAATAATTTTCAACATTTGTCATCAATCTTGTCAGGTTTAACCCTAAATTTCCTAGGTTAGTAGTGTCCAGCCGACAACTGCGGTGAAACTCCTCACTAGAAAAAGTCATTAAAACTTTCTCCAATACTTCATAACTTGAAAAAGAAAAAACAGGTATGTCTCTTTAAAGACAAAATTGCTGACATCCGTTCTAAACTTTACTTTAAGATATTCATTACTTCCTATTCCGATCAGTTCCTTTTGTAATATGACATTTTTTTTTAATGAGACCATAGGAATTCATTGACTTCTGTGGTAATTACCAAGTAAATGCATTCTCAAACCTAGTTTCAAAATATGAGAATAAAGAGAATTTAAATATTGAACGTAGGTTAAATGTCATTTTCTTGGCAGATTGTCTGTGACCAATCAAGAAACTAGGAAAATTGATAGTCCTATATTGATAGTTAAAAAAATAGTCCTATATTATACTCTTTTAACTTAATTCTGGCATGAAATGATGGTCCTTGTTTTAATAAAATTTTTGCTGTCACATAGCTGAAATTAGCCTCATTAAATTAAATAAATAAATGTGTTAAATAGGTAAAATCTGATTTCCAATTGATTAAATTTTCTTTTAAAATTAAAGTCACGATCTGGTTTAATAAGAACAACTGTCGTAGACCCCCATTTACACCTCATGGACACCCAAATTATTTTTTTGCTGTCATGGACCCCTGAGGGTCTATATAGACCACTTTGGGAATCACTGATCAAGAGCCTGAAAATAACTTTGCTCTGGTGAGGTAGGATCATTTACCACAAGGATCAGATGGATCATTTAAATTAACGAAATTCCAGTATAAATTTATGCTGAGAAAGCTGCATAACTGTAAGAACGGTATCATGTAATTTCTGTTAAATCATTTTTTTCGTTCAACTTGTAATGTTTTTGGATTTTCGGATTTTCCTTTTCTGTTGAGAGCCGTATGTACGATCATACATTTGTATTATACATGCTACGTGGTATTTTTTTTTGTATAAAATAAACCTATGTAAAAAGCTAATTCCATTAAAAGTCCATGTAATGTTTCACTTCAAAGTGAAAGTTTCCTTGATTTTAAACAGCTGAAATAAATACACATTTTTTTTCCGAATAAATAAGCAAATAAATTAAAATTTTATAGGAAAAACTTTTAGAAAAAATCTCATTTTTCACATTATAAATGTAAATTTTTTAAATAATTCAAAAAGTGAGAGGTTTAATTAGTTTTATATTACATAATTGTAATGACGTAATTTTTCGTAAACAAATTATTTCACTATTTTTCTTAAAAGTTTAATAACAGAAGTACTTTTCAAAACGTGCAGTCTTAACTTATGAAACCTTATCTAATTTAATGTTTATTTACAAAGCATTTTTGATGAAAAATCTATAATTAAAATAATACGAACTATAAGAAAAAAATTGCTATTCAAATTAAGCAATATCTTCCAAATATTTCTTTTAGTCTTTCAGAAAATTCATGCAGCCTTATCTAAATTTGATTTAAGGGTATTATCGCATTTTAAAAATCAAATTAGGGGTCACAGGCTAAGTTTTAATTATTGATAAAATTCTCTTCATATTAATTGTCAGTTATCAAGAGAGGATGACCTAATTCGCCAATAACGAGCGATATTTTTCTTTTTTGTGTAATATTGAAGACTATTATTTGCTGGTATTTATTATAGCTATAAATATCGTATTCCACATAAATATTTTTGAAATTCTGAGGACGTGATAATGGTGTGATCCATGAAATTTTACAGAAAATGTTAACTGTAATGTATATTTATCCGCAGTTGGCCAGTTAATAAATTTCACAACACTTATGGCAACAGTTAAATGATACAATTTGTGTCATTAAAAATAATTAGACGGATATTAAATTATGACTTTATTATATTAATTAACTAACATAATTAAATTTTTAAACAAAATTATTCCTAAAGATATTTGGAAAAAACCAAAAGGAATAAAAAAAAAATGGTTTTCAATCACTACTTAATAAAGAAAAACGATAATTAAGCATTATGAACTAGTTTACTGGCAATTATATAACTACAACTTATAAGCTTAATTAATATTTCTTGAGTTATACTAAAGCTAGAAAATAGATGAAAAAATTGAATTGCGGGGATTGGCACACAAAGAATCGAAATTTTAAAATAAATTGTATGTTCACTTGACTTTTTTTTGTAATTGCATTTATTTTTTAATTCATATTTTTAAGTTCCTTAAATTTTTAGATTTAGAATAAAACTATCGATCAATTGATGTACATCAATCTAAAAACCTAACGATCATTGAATTCTTTCAATATTTTACGTCATCAAATGTTTGACACTTGTTTAATATTTTTAAAATTCTCATAACTAAGATACCTTCAAACAGCACTTTTTGAACTAATTTAAAGATGAGAAATCATATACCGAATCTGGATCTTCACTGAGCTAAATTTTTTTAGAGATTAGATTGCTGCGTTAGTTAATTGAAGCATATCAAAATTTAGTTTTCTTTCAGCCTTAAGAATGGTACCAGTTTTACCCAAATGTGTGATTATAATTACTAAGGTCGTTAAAAATCAACCAGTTTTCTGAAGATGTCACATTAGTTCTATGAGATATAAGTGCTGTATCAACAAGAGACTTTACAGTAAAATGACAGGAATAGATAAAAATATCTATAAGTTTACTAATACAAAGAAGAAAAAGTTTTAAAACTCCATCATTCAACTCATCATCAACATTAAATTTTGTTTCAAATGTACCTCCAACGATTCAATTACATCATTTTGAAACTAAATTAATTTAAACTTAATTAAATTAAAAAAAAATTATATGTATTTTATGAATATGTAAGGGAGTTGATTTTCCAAATGAATTCATTTGACAAATGCAAAAACTACAAATATCAAAAGATAAAATCACTACTGTCTTACAATTTTGGATGAAAATATTTATTTACACTTCATGAAAACACAATAGTGACTTAAATGGAAGTTACAAAAGACATTAATGATTTCTTTAGTGGATGAGAGCTTTGCTCAGACCCAAACCATATCCGAGACCAAGATGAGCTCCGTATGCAAGACCAGCGGGTGCCAGGGCGGCTCCGTGTCCAATAACACTACTGTAAGCAACAGGGGCGGCAACAGCCAAGGGAGCAGCGATTGCCAATGGGGCAGCATAGGAAGCGGCATGTCCGAGGAGAGCGGCTGCAGGAGCAACATGGTTTACGACTGGGGCGACGGGTCCGGCGTAGGGGCTGGCGATGAGGGCAGCAGCTGGGGCACTGGCGGCGGTTCCGGGTTCGTTGGTCTTGACGGTGGCTCGGAATCCGTGTCCGTCAGCAACGTAGTCAACTCGTCGGGCCCTTCCGTCGATGTCAGCAATGGTGTAGGATCCCTTCTTGTTTCCGTGGGCATCTCCTACTTCAGATCGGGAGTTGGCGGCACCGAGTCCGTCCTTGATGTCATAACCGAAAGCGTAGTTTCCGAAAACCTAAAATAAGCAATGAAAATTTATAAGCACTTTGTTACATTGTTAAAATAATGTTTTAAATATTATTAATAGAACAACGATTAAGAAGAATATAAAAATAAATGTATCTTACATCCTGAGATCTAGCACTGGTACTGACTCCGGTGTTGACTAGAGCACCGTGTCCATAAAGGATTCCAGTAGCATTGACTGCAGCAAGAGCAGCGAATAGGATTGCGACCTGTAAGAAGATAATATTAAATTAAAGTATTTTGTTACTTATAAATTTTGAAAGTTAGTATTTTGATGATAATGTTTCATAAACGAAAATTGCATAATTTAATGATGTGTTATTTCATGCGAGAACATTCACATGATTCTTTCATTCATGTTTAGCGTTTGTGTGGTCTCAATAGTATACTCAATTAGTATTTATTTTATTCTAAATTTACGAAGTATGTACTTTTATCAAGAAGGATATATAGATGTGGTTAATTTAGCAAATGTTGAATATAAAAATGGTTTATATAAGGTCGGATAAAACAGTATTTAGGAAAGTATTGTTCAGTTTGAAGCTTTAAAGTTATTTTAAACTATTTAAATGTGGTTTTCATTTTTAATTCATGCAAACAATGTTTTCGTATTTATTAAAATCTTTTAAATATTCTTTTTTAATACTATTAAACTTTAGGCAAATCACCGTATTTAAAGTTTTTTTAGCAGTTTAATTTTTAAGTTAATTTTGATTCTGTCATTAAGTTTAATGAGAAAGCCGAAGAATTCTAAAATAATAATATGTAAATTAAGTATGTTTTATATATACATATGTATGATTAGTCTTCTTCTAAAACTAACGCTGGAACTTTTAATGGCATTCTACAAAATATAATACATTGATGTCTAATGAAAAAGAAAACATTAATTTTGCATGAGTTTTAAGTATTAAGAGTAGATGTCCCGGAAAAGTATGTGAAGCAATTTTGCTAGTGTAAGATAATGGAAGCTTCCATATAGCACTATATATTTATTTCATAAGTTATCAGATTTGCTATACATTTAATTGATTTGAAAAATATAACTATATCAATTTAATAATCTTTGCGTATTTTATTTAGGAGATTAATCATTTATGAAATTGAAATAAAAAGTTAGTTTTAAAGTAAGATTTTGTTGAGAAACTTAAAAGGGTAAAAGTATGAAGATTCAGACCGTCGATGGAAATCAAGATTTCATTGTAAAATTATTGTTTGAAGTTCGTATAAATAAAATAGATTAAAAAATAGCTTTGAAATAAATTGAATTATTTTTAGTGAATTTCAATAAACTTATGTTAATTTTAAAAGACTTACATTCTAATTTAGAATATTCTTAATAAGGGAAGAAGTCCTTTCTAGTCAATAATTTTTTCAATTATTTTTTACGGCAATAGGCACAAAAATGTCGAACTATCGAAAAAAGACGTAAAAAGCTCTTACCTTAGCGATCATATTGATAGCAAGTGGATTCTTGAACTCAAATATCTGAGTACGAATGTAATATATAGCTTGATGAAAATTTGACATTATATACCCAACTCCGCAAGGTAATCGAGATGGAAAAAATGCAGTTTCTCCCGCTTTTCCTCACAGTCGTTCGATCATGCGTCCGAGAGCCCCACCTTTTAATATGAGGAAATAGTTATCTCCTTCATTCATTGATACATTCAGCTATAGTAAATTGTCAAGGTTTTTTTTCTACGTAATATGTATTTTTTAAAATTTTTTATTTATTAATTAGACGTAACTGAACAAGAAAGAAAATATGAGGTAACACCCAATACTTATTACGTGTATACGATTATTATTAGCAAAATCATTTTATCTCTTTAAGTAGAAGGTGATACGGAGATTTTTTGCAACTCTCAAAATATGCTAACTTACTTCGTAAGCATTTTGTGTATTTATTCATATTTATATATTGTACGTGATCTACTTAAAGCAGTGATCCTGAGGGAAGCGCGCCTAAGGCTACGTAAAGATGTTGAATTGTTACAGGAGTTATCGCAAAAAAAAGAAAGAAACTTTTCATGTATTGACAGAAGAAATGCCATGCCCTGGGTAATACCCTGAATTAATTCAAATTTCCTTGCGATTTTTTATAAATCTTTTTTACTGTATTAATACTAAATATGAATGTTATTAGAGACTAAAATAAAAAATTCTAAACATTGATAAAGACTTTTATGAGAATGCAATTTAAATACAGCTAAAAATGTTGTACAATGAGAATCATAAAATTTAATACTCAGTACAAAAACGCCAGCAGAAAATTACAGAATAAATACAAGCCTCATATTTCAAATTAAATCACCTAATTCTAAAAGTAGGCATTATTATAAAACTTTCATGATAAATAAAAACACGCAGAATTGCTATGAACGATATGTGAGTCTAAATTGGCGTTTTACTGACAACGATAGGCTCGATCGAAATTAATTACCAGTAGTGGCTGTTTTATAAAAAAAAAAAGAATTTAAAAAAAGGTTACATGGAAAGACAATTGTTTTTAAGTCTCAGCTTTTTTGGTTTGTGTTAGTAAAATAATATAGTTCAAATTTTTATTAATCTCAGTGGTTAACAATAACCAAAATGTTAATATCAAAAAAGGAATATATTAATTTAAAATAGTCTTGAATACGATATGAGCGTTTCTAAAGGAAATAATTTCTTAAACTCGGTACTAAAAATGCTTAATTTCTAAAAATAAAATAAATAAAATGACTTACCTTAGCAATCATATTGGTACGAGTTGTAGATTTTGAACTCAAATGTTTGAGTGTGACTGGGCTATCTATAAAAATATTTTCAATTGATATACAAAATCCTACAAGATAATCGACATAAGAAAAAAATGTAGATCAATCCGATCGAAATCTGTAGTTTGTTTGGAAATACATCCTATAAACCAGTCTTTTTAGAAGGAAATTTTATCCCTCTATGCATTCAGCTCTCGTGCTTAATCAAAGTTTCTTTGTTAACTTTATTTCAGGAGGCATGTGTAAGTTTCTTTTTTTTTTCTTCATTTTAATTATTTTGACGTTATCGAACGAGAAAGGAGATGAAGCGACGCGCGAGCTGTCTTTCTCTTAAGATAAGAATATTTAACTAATGCATAAGTATTTTCTCTTTTCAAACAAATTATTTATGTACAAGCAAAGGTTGCTTAGAACTATTACATGGCGGCATAGGAATATTTTAAAATATTTTTTATTCTAACGTCCTTAATGCTTAATTTTCTGTAATTTATTGATATTTTGTACTTACATTCACGTACCTCTTTAAGGAAAATAATATACAAGTACAGTTAAAACTAAAGAAAGTCTCGAGATGCTCTCTTTACTTTTAAATTTAAAAATGTTCCAAGTTCCAAATTTTTTAAATTGTAAGTGTGGCATATAAATGTTAACTACAAAGATAACGCACTTTTGATTTTTTATTGTAAAATAAATTGCAATAAAATATCAAGTCAACTACTGTATTGGTACTTTTCTGCGAAACTCCCCCTTTTTTTGCATTATTCATTTTTCAATTTTTTTTATTGTGATAAATTTGTTTTGTCTTCAAAATCATTTTTTTTGCATCAATTATTTTAAATTTTTATTTCTAGATTCTTTAATTAACTCACTGGATTAAAAATAAAAATAAATCTGATTAAGAATTTTAATTATAAAAACATCACCTTTCAAGATTAAAGGGAGATGAAGGTTATTTCTGAAAATATGTAGCCGAATTTAAAACTGAATCTTATTTATTCTATGCTAACCTATTGATTTTATGTTTTACGTTATATATTAATAAATATTTAAAAAAGTTACGATAAAAATAATGATTTTACAAGAATAATAATCTAGAGAGTTTCGTCATAATAATCTTAAATATGAAAAAGTTGGTGTGAGGTATGTAATTTCCTAACCGAAACAGGTATTCATAATTGCACTGTATACTCGTACATGGGTATGAAAGACATGGGACAGCCTCTTCTGGAGTTCACTTACATAATTTAGAAAAAGAAGTTGGGATTTCTAAACAAGACAATCTCCAAAGTACTCTATATGATTCAGTCAGGCGAACCAGGAAGTAACTTTGTATAATACTTTTAATCAAGAAATTAAGCAAATGATAAGTTTAGCTAAACATGACCGAGCATTATACGTTGTTAATATAAATTTATTACATGTAACGCAATTAGTGAATCTCATACAGCCTCCTATTTACGCATTTTTTATTTGAGCATAAAAGAATAATTTGGAGCATCCCACTAAAGTTAATTTATAAGATTAAATTAAATACGGAATATTTTATTTATTATTTGAAAAAAAGTACTATACAAAAATAAATACCAACATTAAAAAAAAACATTGTAATTGTAACTATTTGGTTGTATGTTTTTTCAAACTTTGCGCCTTTGACTGCTACGCCCTTAGGCAACGGCCTCAATTGAGCCTATGGAAAACCATAGGCCTTCTATCCTCCTACGTTCTTTGAGACTTACTTTTGAATATCTTTGATTATTCAGTCTTTATATAATTTATCCCAGTTGGTTGCATCTACAAGTGTTGTAGCATACACAAATACTTCCCATTTTCTTGGAATGGTTTTTAGAAATTTTAGTTTTATGGCAACATTTCTATATATATATTCCTTTGAGGTTTATTCTCACTCTCTTATGTGAGTTATGAATTCATTTGCAAAGATTGTAGACTGCCATTCTCGCCAATAATATATCAGTCATGTTTGCTTCTACGACTTCATCTGCAACTTCTAGAAACTTGAATCAGAGAAACGAAAATAAGTCTTCTTTAATACAATGTTTTAAAAGTGACATTGCCAGGTGGTAATACCTTTAAACTAATATTTGAAGCTGTATTTCCTGTTCCAAATGACCTTGCAACGAGGTTAGATACACAAACATTCTTTTTTTTACATGTAAAGAGTTAGAAAATGATCTTCGAAAGATGTAATGTCTGAGGAATTTCTTTGAAACAGAATTGTGAAATGTAAGCATATTATAAAAAAAATTATGCTACATAACGTGAGATATCATTCTGTCTAGCTCTAGAGCAGGGAAATCCAACCCAAATTGGTTGGTGGACCAAATAAAAATTTACGAAATTGAGGTGGGCCGCACATATCGAAATAAAGCAACAAATTATTCAAAATATTTTATTATCGTACAACATTCAAAATATTTTGTTTCCTTACAATAAATGTGACACTTGTTTTTGTATTTTACTTCAGCTTTTTTTAATATCAACGGATAATTTAGTCAACTCGCATCGTAGTCAATTGGTGATGTATTCATCGAGCAACCTGCTGCGATACTTTATTTTTACTAGGTTTAATTTGAAGAAAAAAATGACTCGCAGCGATATAGTTACCAAATGTTGATATAATGCGCATAGCCAATCATTTTAAATTTGGGAATTTATCTCCGATGTGTGTGTGTGTGTGATATATTTTGATAAGATTCAATCTTATTCCCTTTGCACAGACTTTTTAGCTCGATGCTTTATTGTATTTCTATTAGCTCCGTTTGTAAATTTGGAGGCGCTGATCCCCCTCTACATTAATTGGAGCTAAAAAATATTATAAACATTTCCTCAAACTTTTGTATGTAAGAAAATCTGCTCTGTTGAATTCTTCAAATAATGTTCCAATATCCGTAGAATATTTGTTTTTATAATCACTTTTATAGTAATTTAAGGTATCCGAACACGTTCGGAGTACTTTTTAACAAAATAGCATACTAAAACATTATAAATGCTTTTTTAGGACTCAATGTCAATAAATATTACTATTAAATTATCAAAATTTAAAATAAATTACCTGAATTTTACAAAAATCACAATTATAAGTGAAAGTTTAGCAATATTTTTGAATAACTTGAAAGCAGTTAGCGAAGAAAGTAATAAACATATATTAGTAAAAGTATTACTAAAACAAATTAGATACATTTATCTAGAAAATGTACTAAAATTTTAATTTTTTATTGAAATTTGAAAATTTTAGAGCGTATTGAGTAAACATTATAAAAAATGTTATATATTTTATGAGACCATTATTTAAATAACAAGCCATAACTCAAAAAGTATTCACACAGTAAGAAATATTTTAGTACATTCTCTGGAAAAACATAAATATCAGGTTAAAAAAGTTTTATAGAAATACATTCGCAATATTTTGAGTTTTTAGACTCACCAGATAGATTTTGAGCAATTTAAATGCCCACTTCTGGTAGATCAACAACCTACTTCCAGTTTTTTTAAATTTATAAAATTGATTGTAACTTGGCCTCTAGGTAGTGTAGAAACAAAACAAAGTATGTTTAGTAAAGTCAAAAGATAGCTTTTTTCAATAAATTAAAAAACAAAAATATCTGTCTTGCCTGAATTTGGTCATTTTCAACGTGTTCGGATACCTTAACAATTGGAATTGAATCAAATTGTTTGACCGCAATTCATTTTCATAAAGTAAAGGCTTTGCTATAAAGACTTTTATATCTTGATAACAATCGGTAATCAATTTATTTTCACCTTGTAACTTCTGGCTTAGGTCATTCAGTTTTATTGTTATATCTGTAAGAAAACAAATCTAGAAGCCATTGATCATTTGAAGGTACACTTCTATTATGACCATTTTATAGTTCATGAAAGTTTCAATTTCTTCCCTTAATTTCAAAATGGCAATATGTTTATTTTCTTATTGCTTGGATGTAAAATGAAGAGAAAAATTATTTAGGAAAAAATTGCAGGGGAAATGGTGGGGGTGGGTCAAAACACGAGTTTTCGATTCAACCGTTTATAGTCCAAATGTCTAAAATAATATAGACTGTTAGAAAATTCAACTGGGGAGCAAAAAGTCTTCAAAAGGGCCGTAGGTTGGGCATGCTTGCTCTAGAGTATACTTTATAATAACTCTTTTTGATACATATGTGGTCTATCTATTGAATTTCCCTATTTGAGTCATGCTATTAATTATATTAGACATAGTAATAGCACTTTTAATTACACTGATGTTCAACGATCAGAGAATTTGCATATTTAGGTGAATTGCTCGAAAGATAAAGCTAATGTTTCTGACTAAAGACAAAAAATATCAGGGAGGATTATGCAAGCATACCTATGCGCGTGGAACGTGAATTAAGAGGAAAATTCTGTATAATTACGCATATCATTTATAGCTTTCTATTCATTTCCAATTCTAGGAAACTTTCTAGTGCTCGTCTTTCTGAAACATCCCGTGAAACCCAAATATAAAAAGCTACATTTTAAATTTTCGAATAGTATAATGAAGTCATAAATCGGCAGGAGACTTAAGACAGGCCATTCTCATGTGCAGATTTCTAGAGTTTAATGCAAAAAAGAGAGCTGTGATTAAACATACAAAAAGGTAAAATACCCAAGACTCTAAGATGATCAATGATAATCCGTATTTGTCCAGAGGTGTAACAGAACTGCTTCAGCTTTTCAGTGGTTTCACGAACTTTGTACGGCCACAGGGATGAAAGTTTCAAGGATTAATTTTTCCAGAAGACTTCATGCAATAGGTTTGTACATGCAAGAAGACTTTCAGTTTGTGTCTCACTCACTTCTAATCACAGTTCATTTAGCATGGGGCCGACAGCATCGTAATTGGGCAGGAATTAATGGGAGACCAACATATTCCCAGATGAGTCTAGGTATAGCGTAACCATTAGTTCTCGACATACTTTCATGTGATTGGAACCAGGATTCCCTACATGTCCCTGAGCATCCAAGCAACAAATAATGGAAAATCAATGGAGGTCTAATCTTACCAGGCATCACGTTCTACGAACCATTACCTCCAGGCTTTCGAACGAGGTTTTATTACTGCTGAGAGGTTAGGGACAATTTGATGCTGTCCTAATGTATTGACCTATCATAAATGCTGTTAGCCCCTTTTCCACTTTACGGAAAACAATGTTTATCCAAAGAGGGATCATCAGGCCAAAGAATTTCTAGACAAATGAGGATACTAATCGCTTGGCTTATCCAGACCTATCTCCAGAACTTAACCGTATAGAGCAGAGGCTCCCAAACTTTTTTTTGTCTCTTAGACCCCTTGCCATGCTTTTTGGTTTGGGTTTGAAACCTGCTGATTTAATATTGAATATATGCAAATTATCAACTTAAATGTCTTTTCATCTGCTGGTTCTACTACTTACTTTAAATGATTAAATTTTTTTATCTGTTATGAAGATTTGTGTTTAAAATTTAAGAAACGCATATTAATTAAATTAAAAGGTAATTAATACGTAATATAACTGTGAAATAAAATAGCTGTGCATAAACAAAGGTTTCTAAAGTATCCGACTACCCTAAAATTGTGAAGTTTGCCAAAAATTGACAATTTATTTTTATGATTTTATTTTATAGGCCATCTTATAAGCTTTATAAAAATATATTATTTTTTTCCGTTCACTAGAACAATATCTACAAGTGTTTTAATAAAAGCAGATGCCCTTACTTTATGCGAGATGTCATACTTTAAAACGCGTTTTACTGGAAATGTGTTTTTTTGAAAATACTGAAACGGGCCAGTGATTACTAAAAAAAGCGATTAACTGAAATTTTATGTGTATGTTCTGTATAACAGTAAAAATATTTTAACCTTCAGATTTATCAATCACAGTTTTATTATAAAATTTACAGCCTCCTATGTGAACATAATCACTGCTTTTTTAAGCAATTTCATATAATAACAAAGATAAAGTTCTTTAGCTTTTGTAAAAATTAAAATATTTCTTACCCTGAAGGTCATTTCAAAAATGAATAACATAGAAACACACCAGAATTGAAAAATTGAAACTTTGTTCATAAACTTTTGGTACAGAATGTGTCGCGTTAATTGTTATTTATTTGTCAATATTTGCCCATTTTTTCCCATTTTAGTAAAAATAATTTCTTTTTCTCTTCTTAATTTTAGCATATTTTTCTTAAAATGTACTAAATAAATCTAAAACTAACAAAAAAATCCCCATATTTCCATTTTTTAAAAAAAAAAGTTTTCGCAAGTAGTCGGATACCTTAATGAGAGGGATGAATCTAGTGCGTCAATAACAAACTTTTAACATATGGCATCAATCTTGCCAGGTTTAAGCCTAAACCTTCTCAATTAGTTGTGTTCCCTTTTTTTTGTTCTATTGTGATATTAACATTGTCAAAGCATTTTCAAAGTTAATTTCAAAACCTGATTAAAGGACATTTAAATGTTCAAAATATGTTAAAATGTCAATTTCCTGGCAGATTGTCTGTGACAAATTTAGAAACTGGGAAAATTCGTGACGTCCAATACTTTACTCCTTTAGTTTGATTAAAAAAAAAAAAACCGCTGGAATGATGGTTGTTGTTTTAAAAAAATTTATGCTGTCATCTTGTAATTGCAAAAAAAAAAAAAAAAAAAAAAAAAAAAAGTAAATTTAGTAGATAAATTTGTTAAATAGGTAAAATATAGTTTTCACTTGATTAAATTTTCTTTTAAAAATAAAGCCACAATCTGTTTTAATAAAAAGTCTCTATCGTTGACCCCAATTTACACCTCAAGGTTTGTATCAAGGAAACTCAAATTATTTGTTTGCTGATGGAGACCCCTTGCAGGTCGTCATAGACCCCTGGAGGTCGATATAGACTACTTTTGGAATCACTGGTACAGAGAATAATTAAATTGTTCTTAGGAGGACAATTACAACTCACCTTCCTTTTTCTAGAACTATCTAAAGCTTGAAAACAGCTTTGCTGGTGAAGTAGGGTTATTTACCATAGAGATCAATGGGATCATTTAAATTGACTAATTTCCAGCATGAACTTAAGTTAAGACAACTGTATATCTATAATAATGAATTCATGTACTTTCTATTAAATCATTTATTTTGTTCTAACGTAATTTATTTGTATTTCCGGAATTTCCTTTTCTGTTGAGCCGTACATACGATCATGCGTTTGTGTCATAAAGGCTACGTGTTATTTTTTTTGTATGAAATAAACCTGTATAAAAATCTAATTTCATTTAAAGTCCGAGTAATGCCTCACCCTGAAGTAAAATTTCCTTATGATTTTAAACATCAACTTAAATAAATAAAAATAAATACAAAATTGCTTAAGAAAAATCAAATTTCATGAGAAACATCTTGTAGAGAAAGTCTCTCTTTTCATAGTAAATGTAATTTTTTCTCAAAATATTCGAAGGGGGGGGGTAGTTACTTTTATATTACATAACTACAACGACGTCATTTTTTGTAAAACAAACTTGATTTACTATTTTTTTTCAAAAGCTTAGTAATAAAAATACTTCAAAACGTGCTGTCTTGACTTTTGAAACCTTGTATAATTTGACTTTGATTTGCAAAGTATTCTTGCCGAAAAAATTTAATTAATATGAACTATAATAACAACAATTTTTGTTATATATGTATATACTTTTACAAATTCCGTAATATCTGCCAAATACTTCTATTCGTCTCCTAGAGCATTTACACGACCTTATCTAAATTTGTTTTAAGGGTATTATCCCACTTTAACAATGAAATTTGTTGTCAGGCTCCATAATAGACTTAAGTTACTTATTAGTAATAATATTCTCTGCCTATTAATGCGAAGTTGTTAAAAGAGAACGACCTTGACCCACCAATCACGAGCGATGTTTTTCTTTTTTTGTGCACAATCGAGAACTATATTTTTATTTGGTATTTATTATAGTTATAAATATGATACTTCACATATGCATTTTCAAAACTTTTAACGACGTGATAATGGCATAATCCATGATGTTGTATAAAAAACGTTAACCGCAATGTGCACATATATGTATCCACGGTTGGACAGTTAATAACTTTCACAATTCTTATCACAACAATTAAATGATAACATTGGAATCAGAAATAATAACTGAATTGATAATTAAACTATGCTTTTAATAGACTAATTAACTAAAAAAATTGATTTTTAAAAAAATAATTAGTTTCGGAGATATTTAAAAAAAAAAGATTTTCAACCTCCACTTAATATAAATCAATCAATAATTAACAAATTATGAAGTAGTATACGGGCAATTAACTACAATCGTAAGCCTAATAAATATTTTTGAACTATATTAAAGCTAGTAATTAGATGAAAACATTTAATGGAAGGGTTTAGGACATAAAGAATTGAAATATTAAAGCAAATTATGTGCTCAATAACTTTTTTGCATTTAATTATTCGTATTTTTAAGAATATTTGTATTTTTAATTCTCTTAAAATTTTAGAATTAGAATAAAACTGTAGATCAATTGATATCAAATGTTTCTTACGATACTTTACTTCATAAAATGTTTGACCCTCATTTATTATTTTTAAAATCCTCATGACTAAAATATATTCAAATAGAGCTTAATGGTCTTTCAAATTTCAGCTAATTTAACGATGAGAAATCAGATACGAAAATAGATTTTAGTCAGAAAATTCCTTCCTAGCAGTTAGATTACTACCTCAATTAATTAAAGTATCAATGCCAAAATTAAGGTTTTTTTCAGTCATTAAGAATAATACCAATTTTACTCAACTGCGATTATAATCACAAAATCCATTAAAAGTTAGCCAGTTTTTCCTAAAAATGATACATTAATTCGATGAACTATGTACTGTATCAACATGAATCTTACAGCAAAATTAGAGAAACATGTACATGAAAATAAAATGTAAGCTATCAATGATTCAATTTTGTGTTTCTGTAGGTAAACAGATTTATAAATTTGCCAATACAAAGAAGAAAAACATTTCAAATTCCATCGACCAACTAATCACAACATTTAATTTTCTTTCTAATGTGCCATTAAATGATTTAAATTCAAAATTTTGACACTACATTAATTTAAATTTAATAGACTTTTAATTTTAATATATATTTCAAAAATATACATGGTACTTACTTTTCCTATGTATTTGATTTTCCAAATTAATTCATTTGACACAATAACTACTAATATCGAAAGATAAAATCACTAAAGGCTTGCAGTTTCGAATGAAAATATTTATTTACACTTCATGAAAACACAATAGTGATTTAAATGGAAGTTACAAAATGAATTAATGATTTCTTTAGTGGATGAGAGCTTTGTTCAGACCCAAACCATATCCGAGACCAAGATGAGCTCCGTATGCGAGACCAGCGGGTGCAAGGGCGGCTCCGTGTCCAATCACGCTACTGTAAGCAACAGGGGCGGCAACAGCCAAAGGAGCAGCTAATGGAGCGGCGATAGCCAAGGGGGCAGCATAGGAAGTGGCATGTCCGACGAGAGCGGCTGCTGGGGCAACATGATTGACGACTGGGGCGACGGGTCCGGCGTAGGGGCTGGCGATGAAGGCGGCAGCAGGGGCGCTGGCGGCGGTTCCGGGTTCGTTGGTCTTGACGGTGGCTCGGAATCCGTGTCCATCAGCAACGTAGTCAACTCGTCGGGCTCTTCCGTCAATGTCAGCAATGGTGTAGGATCCCTTCTTGTTTCCGTGGGCATCTCCTACTTCGGATCGGGAGTTGGCGGCACCGAGTCCGTCCTTGATGTCATAACCAAAAGCGTAGTTTCCGAAAGCCTAAGATAAACAATGAAAATTTATAAGTACTGTTGTTACAATGCTAATAATTTTTTAAACATTTTTAATAGAACAATGATTAAGAAGAACATAAAAATAAATCTTAACTTACATCCTGAGATCGGGCACTGGTACTGACTCCTGTGTTGACTAGAGCACCATGTCCATAAAGGATTCCACTAGCATTGACTGCAGCAAGAGCAGCGAAAAGGATTGCGACCTGTAAGAAGATAACAGTAATTTAAGCATTTTTTTATTTATAAACATTTAAATTTACCGTTATTTTAATGATAATATTTTGGTGGTGAAAGTTGTATTTTTTAATTATATCTCATTTCATGTGAGAACATTCACATGAGTTTTTCATTCATGTTTTGCGTTTGTGTGTCCTTAAAAGTATGGTTTTATTAGTTAGTATTGATTTTATTCTAAATTTACAATGTATGTAATTTTATCAAGCAGAATAGATGTGATTAAATTAGCGAAAATTGAATATGATAAGGATTTAAATAAGGTATGCTAAAGTAGTATTTAGGGAAGTAACATTCATTTTGAAGTTTTAAGGTCATTTGAAACTATTTAAATGGGGTTTTCCTTTTTAATTCAGGCAAGTAATATTTTTGTATTTATTACAATCTTTTAAATATATTTTTTCGTACTATTAAACTTCAGATGAATCAGCGGTATTTTAAATTTTTCTTATCAATTTAATTTTTTAAATGGATTTTGATTATTTCATTAAGTTTAATGGTAATGCCGGAGAATTCTAAGATAATAATATGAAAATTAAGTAGAATTTATATATACATATGTTTGATAAGTCTTTTCCTAAAACTTATGCTGTCACTTTTACTGGCATTCTAGGAAATATAATATGCTGCTGTCTAATGAAAAATAACTGAGTTTACTATAATTTTAAGTATTAAGTGTAGATGTCTCGGAAAAATATGTGAAGTAATTTTGCTAGCGTAATATAATGGAAGATTTCATATAGCACTATATATTTATTTTATAAGATATCAGATTTTCTATACATTTATTGATTTGAAAAATATAACTACATCAATTTAATAATGTTTGAGCATTTTACTTACAAAATGTATCATTTATGAAATTGAAATAAAAAGTTAGTTCTAAAGTTAAATTTGATGTTGAAACACTTAAAAAGAAAAAAGTCACGAAGATTCAGAGTGTCAATGGAAATCAAGATTTCATTGTAAAATTCTTATTTGAAGTTCGTATAAGTAAAATAGATTTCAAAAATAGCATTGCTAACATTGCAAAAAATTCAATTATTTTTTGTGAACTGCAATAATCTTATGTTAATTTTAAAAGACTTACATTCTAATTTAGAATATTATTAATAATGGAAAAATCCTTTCTAAGTAATCATTTTTTCAACAATAAGTACAAAATGTCAAACTACCGAAAAAAGACGTAAAAATCACTTACCTTAGCGATCATATTGATAGAAAGTGGATTTTTGGACTCAAATATCTGAGTGCGAATGTAGTATCCAGCTTGACATAGCCGACTTTATATACCGAGCTCCACAAGGTAATCGGCATTAGAAAAAATGCAGTTTCACCCGCTTTTCCGTACACTCGTTTGATTACGCGTCCGAAGAACCCCACCTTTTAATATGAGGAAATGGCTATCTCCCTCATTTCATTGATACATTCAGCTATAGTAAATCATCAAGGTTTTCACGTAACGTGTGTTTAAAAATTTTTTTTATTAATCAGACGTAACTAAACAAGAAAGATAATATGAGGTAACACCTAATATTTATTATGATTGTAAAGATTATTCGTGGCAAAATCATTTTGTCTCTTTAGGTAAAAGGTGATATGGAGATTTTTTTGCAACCTTCAAATTATTCTAACGTACTTTAGAAGCATTCTGTGTATTTATTAATATTTAGATATTGTACGTGATCTACTTAAAGCAGTGATCCTGTGGTAAGCGCGCCAAGGGCTAAGTAAATATGTAGAATTGTTACAGGAGTTATCTCAAAAAGAAAGAAAGAAAGAAATATATTTGTGTATTGAGAGAAGAAATGTGTGTGTGGTGTGTGTGTGTCATGTCTCATTAATTCAAATAATAAGTTAATTCAAATCCCCTAGTGACTTTTAAAATATTTTTACTGCATTAATAATAAATATGAATGATATTAGAGAGTAAAATAAATAAATTCAAATAGAAATAAAGACTTTTATGCGAATGCAATTTAATAATAGCTAAAAGTTGTTGTATACTGAGAATCATAAAATTTAATACTGAGCACAAAAACGCCAGCAGAAAACTACTGAATATATACAAATACCATTTTTCAAATTCTTCTGAATCCACTGAATTCTAAAAATAAATATTATTATAGAACTTTCATGACAAAAAAAAAGTAAAAACATGCGAAATCACCTTGAACGATACGTGAGCCAAAATTGGCGTCTTACTGACAATGAGAAGCTCGATCCAAATTAATTAGCTATATAATAACTGTTTTATAAAGAAGAATTTAAAAAAAGTTTCATGAAAATGAAATTCATACCAGTTATTAGCCTTATATGAGAAGCAGAATTAGTTAGCACTTATAATGAATGCTTCTGTATTGTCTCAACTTTGTCTATTAATTATTTTTGTAATCAGAGAACTCCAAGGTTTAGCCTTATTTATTTTTTCTAATATAAGTAACTGATGGAGGAAGTGTAATATATTTTTTGCTATAAACACATATCTTCGGGAGGGTGTATATTATTTTTTAAGTGCTAGAATAAAATTTATACAGCTTCAAACGCAGTTTCAAAAATTTACTTTAAAAAAAATTAAAATTTCCTTTTCACATATAATTATTATTATACGAATGTTTGGATCATATTTAAAGATGAAATTTTAATAAAGCAGATCGTTTTCATATATTTTACCAAAGAGACACCAAAAGTTATTGAAAGTTTAAATAATATTTGGAATTATTTTATTCTTTATACTCTTATTTACTTAATATCTGGCATGATGAGTAAGTACAAAGCGCCTGTTGCAATAGCCCTGAAAGTAATTATTGATTTTTTTAATGAAAGAAAATGTCAAGTTTATAGAAATTATTTTTTAAATCCGTAATTCAATAAATCTTTATGAAGTCACAAAAATGCAATTGGATGAAGGAACTTTAAAATAAGAGTGGAGACGATGAAAACTTGATGTATAAATAATGCCCTAGAACAAATCTATCCGTTGTACAAATTGGACCGATGAATAATAATTTACAAAATTAGAAACAAAATAGGTACATAAGTTACGAAAGTGTACAATTCATCATTAAAAATAAATTTCAATTTTTATGAAATCACAGAAAAGGGACACTTTTCTAATTCCTACATCCATAACTCATTTACACTGTTAAAGTGGTACCTTATAAAAACAACAAAACAACTTTCTCTCTTTTGATATAGTTTTTGATATGTAACATCTTTCCTCTCGATTGCAGGAGATTTGTGGGAGTGATTTCGTGAAAAGGGACGGAAATGCATAACAGGAAGTTGGGGAAGCGCGCGCTATTCAGTGAAGTTCAGTTTTCCCCCCTTCATTCGGGAGGGGCTCCACCCCCCACACCCTGCGGTCTAGGCCGTAGGATCTTTGTTTTTGTTTTCTCACTTTAGGATCAGAGAAGAAGCTAAATCCTTTAGGCGGAGTCGTGGTTAGACAATGACGAACGTGTTTCGATACCTGACTTCGATTGCTGCGAACAATTTAAACGACCGGGCCACAGAGCAGCTGGTATTGCGATCTATCGTAAACAGAACAACTCACATGTTGTGGCTCGACATATGGATATTACTTATCGTCAAACAAGTGGACTGGGTATTGTTAGTGAAGATATTGGGAACATATGAGCGGCAAAATGCTTATTTGAAAATGGACAAGCAGTGATTTCGGTGGTCGAATACATTTCTTCGAATCAAACGAATAAAAAAAATTAAAGATTTCCTGCATTTTTTACTTTTACCATATACCGAAGGTGTGGTTCTGCTCTTTTTAAAAAAAACTATTACTCGCTTCCCATGATTTTGAGTGGTGATTTTAAAGTTAACTTCAGTTTGCTAGAAGCCGAGCGACTCAGCTTTTTTGAATGATGAACTCAAGCTTGGAATGAAAACAAATCGAAATGTTTCGGCAACTAACATTGGTACTGTTATTGACGCTATTTTTCAACGGTTTTTAAATACTTTGAAAACACAAGTATATGTGTCATATTTTAGTTATCATAAATTATCATTACCGCTCTTCCCCCAAATTGAACAAGAATAATTATTTTTGATAAAAAATTGCATTACTCCTTGTGTTAATTCAATAAAATTTTCATTAAAGATATAATTATTCCATAGAAAATTATTTCCAATCATACTCAATTCATTTTTTTCAGAATTTAAGTCACAATTGCGAATTTACCACGATAACATGTCAGATGTTACACATCGTATGCGACTACTGTAAGGCTCGTTTTTTTTTATTTTGTTACAGTTAATTATGTCATTTTTATAGCAGAGGAGAAAAAATAATTGCTACCATTAATAAATAAATACATACATTACTTTTCGAAAGTTTCCCCAAAGTGTTTTCTGCTTTTATTTCGATGATCAAGATCAGTTAATATGATAAAATGGGAGGATGATAGAAATGTTACTCACAGTGCCAATGATGCACATAATAACAATGAAAACATTCAGCAAGTTTATGAAGAAATGCTTAAGGTAAATAAATTGTGATATATTACTCGTAGTAATATCACAATTACTCGTGATATTACTCGCGCTGGATTCATTGATTGTGATTCATGACTCATTGTTTCATGATTGATTTTTTTATTTCTAACTTTAGAAAAAATATCATTCAATACTATCAATAACTTCTCAGAGGATGTAAGAATGGTTTTTCTGTAATGAAATAGTTTGATAAAACTCACGAATGTGCTTAAAGCAGTGCGTCTCAAGCTTTCAATATTGGCGACCCAATTTTCAATCATTATTTTTATCGCCCCCCCCGCAACATTAAATGAAAATGTATTGAATGAAATAATAATGTATTTTGACACTAAAGCTACAATACGACTTTAATTATAAACTGTACGAATTATCGATATAAGTATTGAATTTTGTATACTACTTTTAAGAAGTAGATATTTTAAGTAACTTTTAAGTAAAAGGATTTGTATTATGTTGCTTTTCACAGTTCAGAATTTACTTTTTTTTACTTCCTTTCAGTAAATTAATAATTTTTATATAATCTTTTATTTCTTACTTTTCGATATGCTCGTGTCCTTCAAGAGGAAATTTCACACCCCTCTCCCTAGATGGGGCACGCTCCACAATTTGAGAAATATGGCCTTGAATTTTAAACATTGACAAATCAGTATCAGTTGATTTTGGTCTCAAAAACAAAAAAAAAAACATTTAATTAAATTCTTGGAAAAATTCACAGTTAAAAATCATAATATATATTAAATAAACTTCATTCTCCCTCTAAGTGGTTTTTTTCTTAAAAAATATTCACATATTTATTTCCATCATTAGATCTGCAAAGGGCCTTTATATTGATATCTATAGCAACAAGTTTAAATTGATGCTAAATAACAGAAGAACGACATTTTATGCGAGAAAAAGCTAAGGAAATAACAGTAAACCTGTTTGATTGTACTGAAAGAGTTAAGAAAAATAATCTTATCATTGCTTTCCATTAAAGATTGTGTCAGATGCTGCCATAATCTTTACAGAGAAAACATTTTAATTTCAGTTAGATAAAAAAAACTGAAAAGTATTTTACTTAAAATTCAAAATGACACACAATTTGAATCAACATTTAAACAATTAAAAACCATTGAAATAACCTTGCAAGCACATTACATTCCCCTTTTTGAACACACAAAACATAATTAACAAATTAAACTAATTAAAAATAGCATTCAAAGCCTTAGGTCAATTCAAATAAGAACTCTTGGATCGATTAAATAATCTATTGCTTGATTAAGTACTCTCAACCATAAGCCAGCACAATTAATTAGCATGACAATTCACAGCGCCTTAAATAATTTTCTTCTTTTCTTGGATGACCAGACATGAAACAATGCAACCCATATCAGGTCTATCATATGAGATCTTATTAAACAAGGCAATGTTTACAAATATTGGAGGATGTGTAGCAATACCTGATCTGTTGTTATAAAAATTATTGCAACGAATTATTATCAGGAACGAATAGTAAGCTTGTTTATTCAATGAGTTAGATGGGAGGAATTGCTGTTAGATGTGATATTCGCTCAGTTTGTTCTAAGAAAACTGGGTATATTTCTATGGTGATGAAATCTAAATTTTCAAATGATTTATATTGTTATGTAAGGTTTGCGTGGTAATAATTAATTTTATCAATCTATATGTAAATATAAAGAAATAAATAGTTGATAAACAGAAAATTTTGATCATTTTTTCGAATTTTGCTTCATTCCTCTGAGTTTTAGAGGAAGAGGAACGTTGCGTTCTTCTTCTGATTGAGATTAAATTTGAGGTAAAACTGTTGTGAATATTCTTAATTTGATGTGGAAAGAATTCGTTTTTTTCTCAAAAAATAATAATAAAATAGATTATTTTGGCATAATCTTATTTAAATTTCTTTTTAATTGCAACATAAAAAATGTGCCTGCTTTTTAGTTTTAAACTAGTAAACTATGATTATAAACACTTGAGACCTTTTAATTCCTGATAACATCAACATTTTGCTAATTTGAAAATTCACCTGTATTTGACCTGAATGTCTTTATGTTATTTCTTTCTAAACTCTGATATAATCTCTTGTTTAAAGAAGTCTAAGTGTCTATTACTTCAATAGAGATTTATAAAAAAGAGATGCCTGTTATTCACAATTAAATTTTTGTAATGATTAAATAAAAACTAATAGTTTATTTGTAATATAGGTTAAAAAGCAACAAGACTCATATCGAAGACGTTTCATATATTTTGTCATATAAAAGGAAAATATATGAAACTGAAAACTTAGCAGGAAATATTGTATTTTAGCACTTTCCTTCACAAATAAATTCTTATTATCCGGATCACTATTCTACGAAAGAAACATGCCTGAAAGTTTCAGTTATGTAGGTCTTTTAGTTCAAAAACGGGAATATTCTTCTATAACGACACTTAATCCTTGGTTTTCGATTTTAGCAAAGTCACTCTGTGAAAGGAACATGTATGCCATATTTCAAGTTTGAAGGTCTAATGGTCCAAAAACGGGAATATATTTATCTACAAAGCCCCTTAAACCCTTGCAATGCACCTTAAGTTCTTAAAATGTGCCTTGGGGGACGATTTTCACAAAAACACTTTGGCAATGAATCTGTACTCCATGAAAGGAAAACGCCTACGAAATGTCAAGTCTGCAGGTCTAATAGTTAAAAAACGGGAATAATTTTCCTCAACGCCAATTAAGCTTTCGCACCACCCCTTGGGAGTCTATTTTCGTAAAACTCGTTCTTAGAGGAACTCTGTCCTATAATAGGAATTGGCCTATCTCCAATTTCTAAACTGTTGCTTTAATATTTCAAAAACTGGAATATTTATACCCTTAATCCCCTGCAACGTCACTTGGGGGTCGATTTTTACTATACCCATTTTGTAACGGATCTTTACTCCAAGAAAAAAATCTGCTTGTTAAATTTCAAGACTGTACGTCTAATAGTTTAAAAATGGAAATCATTATCTATAACACACCTTACTTTACCGCAACGCCATTTGAACAACCATTGGAGCACAGTTTTACTAACTCAGAAACCTTCGCGGGCATGTGTTCAACCATTCCCCAAAGTTTTATCGCAATAGGATGAACGGTTTAGGAAGGCATAAGAGACAGACAGCCAAATATTAACTTTTGTTTATTTAGATAAATATTCAGGCTTCTACACATTATTGAACACCCAAATTTGTGTACAGTACAAATTAAATGCGTCTCAATTGGTTTCGATGCACACACACACACACACACACACACACACACACACACACACACACACACACACACACACACACACACACACACACACACACACACACACACACACACACACACACACACACACACACACACACACACACACACACACACACACACACATTTATTTTAATTTTAATTTACATATTTACTGTTATATAATGAACATATTTACTTTTATATAATGTACATATTTACTTAATATAAATACATATTTACTTTTATATTATGTTCGTATTTACTCAATATAATGTAAATATTTAGTTTTATAAAATGTACATACTTGTGTTTCATCTATTCAATATCTTCAAGTTAACGAAATATTCACATTTGTATTTAACAAATTGAATGTCGCATGATGCACAGTTAATCAAATTTATAGTGATTACATAATTAATTGCTTAATTCCGGTCGGGGAAATGGAGAAACTAAATTTTTTACAGCCCTGGAAGGGATATATGACTATTCTTTGACTTTTTAAATAATTTTCACATTTTTATTATAAGGCCACTTAAAAGCAAAATTTGTATCAACTGAAACCAAAATTTATTATAATATTTTCTATCTTAATTACAAAGCTGAATATTTAAAACTGATAATTATTCTAATGTAAGATGGCTATGTTTTTATGTATGTGTAAATTGTTGAAAGAAACGAAGCGTTTTTTACGAATAAGTTTTATTACATATCCTAAACAAAATATTTACATTGACAAAATAATATACATATACTTAAATGTAAACACAAATAAACACAAAAAACATAAAATACAAAACAAAAAATACAATTATTACAAAATACACAAAAAAAAAAAAAAACACTATAAAACATACAAAAGGAAAAATCTAAAAAAAATAATTATACAATTTAATTGTAAAATACATAAATTTAAAATGACAATTAAAATAACATACTTTGGTACAAAGTATATGAAAAAAAAATAACAATACAAACATTTTTACAGCATAGCCATTTTTAAATTTTCAAGCATTTTAATTTTACAATTTATTGTTTTTGTTTTAAAGAATATTTTTAATTTACGAATCCTGCTTATATAGATGTGATTTACCGGGCTGCGAAAGATTAAATTTACTCCTGCTATTTGAATGCTGTTTCTATTCTTCACTTCACTATCTTGTCTCACCTTCGTGCTTTGACTGATCAAATTTCTCTTATTTAGAGTGTTGTTTCTGAGTTGATATAGTGATAAATAAATAATTGAAGTTCATCATGTCATCTGATCATTTATTCGTCACACATCTAGCCGGGTCACAGGGGAGAAGGGATGCAAATCCCTTATATGGTGATGAACATTACTTTTATTTTGTTTTTTACACACATTGTTTTTTTAATATATAGATATATATATATATATAAAATAAATCCAAGCCGTTCCACGTATTATGAGATCATTTTGAAGTTCATTACATGAATCTATGATTACTTTGTGCAATTTATCTCATTATCAACCAAAAATTAGAATACTGAACATTCAATATATAAGAGAGAGAAGCTTGATAGTTGAAATTATAAGCATCCATTTTATCATTATATTTATTTAATTCAAATGAATATTTGAGTTTTCTTGACAAGTATATACTAACTTTTTCCTGCTGAAATAATTAAAAAAAATTTAGAAACTGTGATTAAATCTTAACTTAAAAAAAGAGATTATTTACATTCTTAATAATCATATTGTAATTTGGGAAATTTAGACTGATTGAAAATAAATTTATGATTAAGTTAAGTTTATGGTTGATAATTGTCTCCATATATAATTTTGCATTAATGGAATAAATTCATAATTTTTATACAAATATATTTTCTTGTGTATATGAAAGAAAATAAAATACAAATTGTTTTAAATACTCTTCGGATTTTGGGGTAATATTTTTCATAAAATTTACTACATTTTATCTGTACAAGTTTGTTCATTCTAAAAGAAAAATAATTCATACATTTATTTAACATAGATTTTAAACCAGAAAAAAAAGTTTTGCTATAATTGATTAGATGTATTGTGTGGCAATCTAAAATTAGGAAACGTGTGAAACTAAATATAAAAATGAATTATATCTCATCCAGATTAGTAAAACTGTTTAAAAAAAATCAAATCCATATTATTTATTTTCATTTCAATTGCTGTCTTATAGATTTAGCATTAACTTGCATATTTAATAACACTCAAAATTTCAGAAAATACTGAAAAAAAAACTTTACTAAAAGTTATTTAATTTTAACATAAAACATAAGCAGAAAATTATTTCTTAATTACATTGAGCTAATTTAAGAAGTTCAACAAAATTATTTGTAGAAAAATACGTGAAGAATGAATTTGTATTTTTTGACTTTGTAAATAAAGTTTCCAATGGATGTGAATATCAACTAATGAAATATTTAAGTATCAAAACCAGACAAAGTTACCAAATCATTCGACATTTATTCACAAACTACTTGACATATACAGAAATAATTTAAACAATAAGCTACAAAGGAAGCGAAGTCTTAATTAATGGATGAGAGCTTTGCCAAGACCTAAACCGTATCCCAGACCAAGGTGAGCTCCGTATGCAAGACCAGCAGGTGCAAGGACAGCTCCATGTCCGATCACACCACCATAAGCAATGGGGGCGGCAAGAGCAGGGGCAGCGTAAGCCAAGGGAGCGGCATGTCCGATGACAGCGGCTGCAGGGGCAACATGGTTGACGACTGGGGCTACAGGTCCGGCGTAGGGGCTGGCGATGAGGGCAGCAGCAGGGGCGCTGGCGGCGGTTCCGGGTTCGTTGGTCTTGACGGTGGCTCGGAATCCGTGTCCGTCAGCAACGTAGTCGACTCGTCGGGCCCTTCCGTCGATGTCAGCAATAGTGTAGGATCCCTTCTTGTTTCCGTGGGCATCTCCTACTTCGGATCGGGAGTTGGCGGCACCGAGTCCGTCCTTGATGTCATAACCGAAAGCATAGTTTCCGAAGGCCTGTAAATAAAAATCCATCAATGAGTTTGAGTATAATATTTATCGAGAAAATTTGTAATGGAGTAATGATGAGGGTATACATGAATAGAGAGAGAGAGAGAGGGAGAGATGTTTACTTACATCCTGAGATCGGGCGCTGGTGCTGACTCCAGTGTTGACTAAACCACCATGTCCATAAAGAATTCCACTGGCGTTGACTGCTGCAAGAGCAGCGAAAAGGATAGCGACCTATGAAATAATAATGCGAATTATTCTTTTTTGTATATTGTTAATGTAAGATTAGATTATTTTCAGTTAAAATTTTAAGTTTTTGAATGTGAATTAAAGGCGAGAAATAAATTCAGAATAACGTAAATATGAAGAATATTGAAGAACGGGATTATTTTTGTGTAAAGGAAAGAAGATAAAGGAATGTTAAGGTAATAATATAATTTATTCGCCTTTATTGGGTAAGATTATTAGTTTTAAGTTAATTTTTTTAGATTAAATTTAAATTTATTAAATAATTTAATTTAAATCAAAATATCGAATTTAGATTATTTATAGTAAATGTAGTTAAAGCTATCAACACTTGATCTAAGAATTATTAATATTTAACTACGAGACAAAAAGTTAGGAGTTCTTTTACTATAAATAGTTAAGTTATTTTAGAATTAAAATGATGCTAAAACAAAAAAAAATTATGTTTTTTTTAGAATCTTTGAATACATTTCATTCAGTATAAAAATTGTAGTTTTTGAAAATGTCTTAGCAAATTTAAAGATTTGATTTTGTATGGTTGAAAACTGTAGAAAAATGATTTTTAAAAAGGTATATTGACAGATTTCTTAAAATATTAAGATATTGCTTGAAGCTTTTCACAATTAAATTTTCTTAGTTCTTAATTTAAGTAGTAAATGTTCGAAACTTCTCTTTTGATCAGTTTAATCAATTTTTAATGAAACGAAGGAAATATAGGTTGTTAAATATAGTTTTCTGCTTAACATAATAATAAAATAAAGTCTACGTTTAAAATAATTCTTGTTTGCTGTCTTTTACTGCATTAAAGATTAACTGAAAAAGTCAGAATGAACATACCTTAGCAATCATGTTGACAAGAAGTGAACTGTTAACTCAAGTGATTGAGTACGACTGTGATAACCATTTTGCACTTTTCTCTCTTTATATACAACTGAACAAGGTTATCGACATAATGGAAAAGTAGTTTTACTGCAGAACTTCTATGTGCATTAGGAAACCGCGCCCTTTTTTTAAGAGGAGAGATTACAGCTTCTGAATTCATTAATTTATTTAACGTAAATTTATCAAGGTTTTAATTTCTCGAATATCGCGTTATGTGACTGATTTAAAAAAAATATATAATCTTGATGTAATCGAACAGGAAAAAGGAATTATGATTGTAAACAATTGATTACGAATAATACGAGTTTGAAAAGTAAATAACGTTATCTTTAAATGCAAGTTTAATTATACATTTCTTGTAACCTTTAAAAATGAATTTCGTCCTTTGAAAGTATTTCACCGCATTTTATTTAGATCGTGATCTAAGTTCATTCATTCGTTCAAGGAAGTTTACTCAGAATGTACGGATAGGAATAAATGCCCAAACCTGAATTTTTTGTTTTTGTTTTACGAGTAACTATTCTCTATTTAAGAGTTTCACATCATTAATTACTAAAAAATATTCAAATAATAGTGTATAAGTTTGTCATATAACTGTCTTATACTTTCTTTTTTGTATAAAAAACATTACTGGATTTTCATAAGAATATTTTCTTAAAATAAAGTAGATTTGTGCAATGAAAGGAAAAAAAAATATAATAAATTGGTATGTTTATGTATTTTTTTGTGGAGAAGGTTTTTGTGTGATATCCTCTTTGTTGTAGCTGCCCACCAGGTGGCGCTACTGCAAATCAATCATCAATCGTTCAATCAATCACCAAATTGCCAACATGGTCGCCAAAAATGATGCCAACTTGGCTCTATCGCCAAGATTTCGCTGTTTCCATCGGATCGTCATTATAATGTAAGGAACGCCGTTGTTTGCGAATATTACAATTTTAACGTAAAATTAATACAACAAAAAGTAATATTAATGTATTACGCATCCAGATATAAATTATTTATTCTATTTTAGCATTCATTACACAAAATTTGTAAAAATGTGTTACTTTTACTGAGCAGAGATCAGCTTAGAAAGGTATTTTCAAAAATGGTCCCACATGAGAGTTACAAGGCGTTATAGATAAAAAAAAATCTTTTTTATCAGCTTTTTGATCTACAGACTTAAGATGTAACAAAAATGTTTTTTTTCGTTCAGCAAAAAACTTTTTTTTAGATTAATTTGCAATTCACGTAAAATTAACTCATTAAAAACTTCTTTAACCTTCAATCTGTATAGTTAAATTTTTCAATTCACCCGTGCGAAGAACTGGTATACCAGCTAGTATATATATATATATATATATTATAAATGTTTTCTTTAAATAAAAAAAAAAACACCTGAATATTCTACACTGCTGGCCACCGTAAATGCAACACCAAGAAAGACAAGAGATAGCACAACAAAATTTATTTTGTAAATAACATGTTGACCAAGTATCAAATGATTAAATTTATAGACTTCTGTGAAGTGTGGTTCCTTCCAGAATCAGTAGCCAGAGTAGCCACCATTGTTGGAGATCACCGCTGCCACACGCCTCGGCATTGATTCAAAGAGACTTTGGATGTGTTCTTGGTACAGCAGACCAAGCAGCTTCCACACGTTGCCGAAGTTGATCTGGTGTAGCAGCTAGGGGTGTAATCTGGGTCAATCGTTGAGAAACCAGGGACCACATGTTTTCTATCAGCGAAAGATCCGGAGAGCGAGCCGGCCAGGGAAGCAATTCAATCTGGTGATTGACGAAGAACCTTTGGACAATGCGTGCCACGTGTGGTCACGCATTATCCTGTTGAAATATGGCTGGGGCCAAGTCCTGAAGGTAAGGAAGGACAACTGGCTCCAATACTTCGGAGATGTAGCACTGGATGTTTAAAGTACCGGCAGTGCGTACTAGAGGAGTGCAAGAGTGATATCCAATATTGCCCCATACCATAATACCCGGTGCAGGACCATTGGGGCGGTGCATAACGCAGCTGTTCAGCATCCTCTCTCCACGGTGTCTCCAGACTCGAATCCGACCATCGTGGTGTTGCAGACAGATGCGTGACTCGTCAATAAAGACAACTTCATTCCATTCTGCCACCCACATCCTTCTTTCATCGCACCATTGGCGGAGGAGACGTCTGTGGTTCTGCGTCAAGGGTAGACCAAGCAATGGACGTCTTGCGGACAGATCACTCTGCTGCTAACGGCATTGAATGGTACGTGCAGACACTGAATGTTGCGTTACAGACACAATGTGCTGTGCTATGGTTCGTGATGTGACTGAGAGATCCGTCACTACCATGCGCACGATTTGCCTGTCCTCACGTGAAGTGGTGCACTGAGGTGGATGCGATCGACCACGTTGGTCCGTTGAACCCTCCTGAATCCAACGGTCACATATCCGCATTACAGTTGTTTGGTTTCGTCCAACACGACTACCGATTTCCCTGAAAGATAATCCACAATCTCGGTAGGCCACTATCCTTCCTCTGTCGAACTCGGATACTTGATCAAAAGCTGATCGTTGTTTTCTACCAGACATAACTGATCGTTTTTGAAAAAACCACAAAAAGAACACAATTGCCGAACTTGAAATCGTCAAAATCTCCAAGCCTTAAATAGCGCTTTGAGGTGGCGCCACAGGCGTGCGTGAGTGCGTGATGTGTGTCTGCGCTGAAATTCTAATCATTTTGCATATCTCACCTCCGCTAATGCATGTTGTAAATTTCATGTTATTTGCGTGCTTCCTTCAGGGTGTTGCATTTACGGTGGCCAGCAGTGTATTTCAAAACGCATTTCACTACATCTCGCTGTAAACGGTTAAAACCTCTTACTGATGTTTGAAACTATTCCCTAAGACATTTATTTAATTTGTAAGAATATCTGATATTTCTCTTCTCTAGAACACGTAGTTTCGTTTTTTCCCTTTTTCTTTTTTCCGATTTAAAATAAAAAAAGTAATAAATCTCTCTCGTCCTTGCTTGACGCTTGAGCAGAGAGGATGTTGAATTCTCTATAATCTTAAAATTACTGTAATAAACGATGATTTGATTAACAACCAGATCCTTGCTATTGCCAAGACTACAAAAACAAAAACAATACCTCTCTAAATTAAACAAATATTTATGACATCTTATATTTTAATATACTGTATTTACTCCAGTGCTTCTCAAAGTTACAATATTGACGACCCAAATTCAATCATAATTTCCCTCACCCCCCTCCAAACAATAACATTGTATTTAATTCAATAATACACTTTGACATTAAAGCTACAATACGAGTTTAGCCTCGTAAGCGCCATCGGCGTATATAAACGTCTCTCTCAGCCAAAGCTTTAACTGTCCCTGACGTATCTAAGTTAAGTACAATATCTTCTGTACACTGCTAACTCTAAAATTATTCCGAAGGCTTTGGAATGCAATAAAAGGACCTTTACACAGAGAGAGAGTGTGTGTGAAGGATTGACTTATTTCAGAGGATTTGCTTATTCATTCCTTCCCAACCCCATTACATCACATCCGCGTGCCTACGTGGAAAATAGGGACGTTGGGGAGCGAATCACATAACTTTAATTCAGTAGTTAGAGGAATAATTATAAACCGTACAATTTATCAAGATAAGTGTTAATTTGTGTATATTATTTCATATTTGACAAGCCCAAGGGGTCGTTGGTAATTATTAATGTTGTTCTAAATTCAGTATTGTCAAAATAACTACAAAATACATTGTGCAGTATTGATACATTTATAATTGTATTATATCAGTGTAAATGTGTTTTATTATGCCAGATTATTTATTATTGTTTATTATGCCAGAATGTATTTTTTTGTTTACTTTCAGTAAATTAATAATTTTTTAAAAATAATCTTTTGTTTTCGATTTTTTAATATGTTCGTGGCCTTTTTGTGGAGCTATCAGGCCCCCTATGGGGGCGCACCCCACAGTTTGAGAAACGCTGATTTACTCGAACCTAAGCCGCACGCTTCTTCCAATGTTAATGCTACTGAAATTCGGGTGCAGTCTAGAATCGAAGGGAAGAAAATTCATCAGAAGGGGCAATTAGAGCAATTACAGGTTCATGTAATTGCTCTAATTAAAAGTTTATAATACTGGTAATATAACTAATTATTCACTTCCTCTTAGTTCTCGATTTAAATTTATTTTAATGTCTTAAAATTGGATATCGATAAACAATTTTACACTGCTTTTTATTTCCCACAAAATCTTGTTGCGAATTTGGGGTGCGGTTTAGAATCGATGGTGGTTTAGATTCTAATAAATACGGTACATATATGGCATGATTCAATAAGCAAATTTCAAGTAATAAATATTACTTAATGGTTATAATTATGTCTCGATTCATTAAGTGATATTTAATATTGTTCTTACTACTATTAGTTTCATCAATTATTTTTATTTTTATATTTAAAGCTTCATTTATTTCTGTTTAGCTACGTGTTTATGAATTTATTTATCCGTAATTTATCATTATGTTTACATAATTTATTCAGTGTTTTTTTTTTTGAAATATTAATTTGGAACTTGTTGGTGTGTGTGACAGAATTCATTTTTATTACAATTAATTTGATAGAATTAGAATATAATTCCTTATTTATTATGATTCAGTGGTTAGAATTCTATAGAATTTATTTTTGTTAAGATTATTTACAAAATTTAATTTCAATTACGATGTTTTTCTCCAATCTCAAATGATTTCTCTGTTAAACTAAGCAGCCTGAAAAATATATTAACTACTGATAAATAAAATTTTTACTTAAATTCAAAATAATTTTGCACCAGCTAAATGTAATTTAGAAGGTGTTAAAACCAATTTCAGCATGTAAAAATAATAATATTTTAATACAAACACAATTTTCTATCAGCTTTAAAGTTTCACAAATGTTTCGATAACACAAAATGTATAATTTTTCGTAGAATAATTGGTAACTTTTGATAATCCTTCAAAAAGGTAAATATTTATGAAAAATTATAGAGATTTATGTGCTAAATTAAATGCCTTAAGAAGAGACTTTTAATTCCCTTTTTATTAACACATTACAATGATTACCTCGTTTTTAAACTTCAAGAAGTCTATAGTCTGTTTCACATAATGTGCCTCATTTGTGACCAAATCTTTCACTTAATATATTTGTTGAATATGAAATTAATAAAATATTGTAAACTTTACAACAGATTTAGCTTTAAAGTTAATCACAGAAGTTTCAACAACATCATTTTTTATTATCTGTGTTATATTTTTAGCCATTTATAGAAATAGTACTTTTCCACGTTTATGTAAATTTTTGCTGATGTTTTAAATAATCTCATAATTTTTTTAAAATTAAAAATGAGCCCAAACGAAGTGTAGGTATTTTTAGCTGTTTGTTATGTATGGAATAAGGGTAGGATAAGGGATAATTTATGTTTATGGTGAAATAATTGTTTATATTTCGGCTGAAAGAGAGATATCTGTGAATATGTAAAGAGAAGTGATTTCTTAATCAAATGTCTTCTATTGGGGTTAGGTAACACAAGCATTTGGCCCCTGCAGTTGCATTTAAAAAACAAGAATTTTCAAAACAGTCATGTAAAATGATGACGGCTGAATGAATTAAAAAGGGTTTCTATTTATTTTACTGCAGTTTATATTATTTTAGAGCCAAGTTAAAATAATTAAACTCAACAAAAATTCCAAAATCTTTGGTTGAATTATTGTGTGTGAATATATATATTTGATTTGAAGTTTAAAAAAATTTGTTAACGTGTCGCCTTTTAAAGCTCTATGAGAAATATTGATTTTATATTATAACTCGTAATTTTATATTTTGGTCAAGTGACGAAGACCACACCTGAATTAGCTGTCCACTCACCAAACATCCACAAATTGTCAACGTGAGTACTTTCAGTCTCTGCAGATTTAACATATCCTCCACGGTCGTTTTTCAAAGTCACCAGGGTTAACCAACGACTTGCTAGAAACGACTTGCCAGCGGTCCAATTTTTCCGATTAATGTATAAACATATCGTATAATGCTGATATACATTGCTTTAAGTTCACTTTTAGAATTTGCTAAATTATCATAAAAAAAATCATAGAACAACCAAGTGCATGCATTAAAGGCCTGCATAAAAGAAAATTGTTTAGAGAAAAAATCTTTTATTTTACATAAAAAGAAAATTTTTATTTTTCAAGGAATAATTAATGTTAAGTTTTCTCCTTTTTAGCATTTTTTATTGAATTAAACTTTTTTTAACTATCACAAAGCAGTATTAGATATTATTATCTCAAACAAAATGTTTTTCAATGTGAGTAGTAGGAAATGAGGTAACGAAAATAGAGAAATTGGTGTGTTGGTATATTTTTGCATTTGAAATCAACATAAATGAAACATGTATATTTATGCCGGATAAAGGTTTTGAGGTGTCAATTGATTTATTATTAATATTTTAATTTGATAAATAAATAAGACTAAAATAGAATTATGACATTTATATCAATAAATGTATCTCCGGAAATATTAAATTGTTTTTTTTTTCATTCAAATTATTTGCAATTATGCTTTCAAATTGTCATATTTCATTTATGAAACAGTTTTAAATACTTAACAATTCCAAAAATTTTGCTAAATTTTAGGGACTACAAATACGAGAAAAGGGAGATAAATAAGAAACAAACTAATAGAAAAAAATATCTATAAAAATTAAAGAAAGTCTGAAATTAAAGTTTTCTAATTCATTTATAAAAATATAATTATTAAGGTATGTGTGATATATTTTTCATATTGCCACAAATATTTTCAGAAAGCAATTGTTAAAAAATTCCAGTTATTAAAATTTTACCCTAAAACTGGGTTTTACATTTATATTCTCTAATTTAATATGTATTCAACATTATATATTTTATCATTCTTGGGAGAAATGTATTAATTCCCCAGATATATTACTGCCGAGATAAAAGTCTTCCTGCAATACTATATAATTTTAAAGTTTGAAAATTTTTAGAATCACTTTTAATTTTTGAATAATCGTATAAATACAAAATAACGAATGAGCATTTGAATTCATATTAATAGAAATCTATTAGATGACACCTTAAAGATTATTCCTACCAATTTGGAAACGAATTCATATAATATTATTTAGGTAAGAGGAGCTATATAAATTTCCTTATACCAATAAGAAAAAATTCAAATTCCACCATTTAGTAGATCAACAAGATTCAATTTTGTTCCAAATTTTATGTTTAATTACCCAAATAAGCAATATTTTAATACTAATTTGAGTTCGATTGACTTTTAAAATCGAATGTGTATTTTATAAAGGTATGTATCTATGACGATTATTTTTCCTATATATATATTTGCTTTTTATAATTACATCATTTGACGCATATAGAAACTACAAATAGCGAAAAATAAAATCAATAAAGTCTCACTTTTTCGAATGAAAATATTTATTTACACTCTACATGAAAACTCAAAAGTGACTTAAATTGAAGTTATGAATTATATTAATGATTTATTTAGTGGATGAGAGCTTTGCTCAGTCCCAAACCATATCCGAGACCAAGATGAGCTCCGTATGCGAGACCAGCGGGTGCAAGGGCGGCTCCGTGTCCAATCACACTACTGTAAGCAACAGGGGCGGCAACAGCCAAAGGAGCAGCTAATGGAGCGGCGATAGCCAAGGGGGCAGCATAGGAAGCGGCATGTCCGACGAGAGCGACTGCTGGGGCAACGTGGTTGACGACAGGGGCGACGGGTCCGGCGTAAGGGCTGGCGATGAGGGCGGCAGCAGGGGCGCTGGCGGCGGTTCCGGGTTCGTTGGTCTTGACGGTGGCTCGGAATCCGTGTCCGTCAGCAACGTAGTCGACTCTTCGGGCCCTTCCGTCGATGTCAGCAATGGTGTAGGATCCCTTCTTGTTTCCGTGGGCATCTCCTACTTCGGATCGGGAGTTGGCGGCACCGAGTCCGTCCTTGATATCATAACCGAAAGCGTAGTTTCCGAAAGCCTAAAGTAAACAAAGAAAATTTGTAAGTACTGGTGTTATAAAAAGTAAACAAATTGTTTTATTTCTTTCAATGGAACAACTAGCAAGATGAATATAAAAATAAATGGTAACTTACATCCTGAGATCGAGCACTGGTACTGACTCCGGTGTTGACTAGAGCACCATGTCCATAAAGAACTGCGCTGGCATTGACTGCAGTAAGAGCAGCGAAAAGGATTGCAACCTGTAAGATTATCATAATAAATTGAAACATTTTGTTTTTCACAGATATTGAAAGTTAATATTTTTATAAGAGATTTTTGATGTAAAAATTTCACAGTTAAATTGTTGCATTTTTATTTGAGAGAATTCTGTGATTCTAACATTTATGTTTTACTTTTATGTGCACTTGTAATCGTAATGCTCGATTAATGCTTAACTGTATGCTAAATTTCCAACAAAATTTATAATTTTATTAAGTAAGATGCAAGTGGTTAAATTACTTAAAATTGAATATGCCAATTACTAATATATGTTGCAATTTAGGCAAGTATCTTTTATTCTGAAATTTTAAGGTTATTTTAAATATTCGAATGAAAAAAAAAGTTTTAACGTTTTGTTCTTGCAAATAATGCATTTATTTAAATTATTTTTTAAAATATTTTTCATACAATAAAACTTTTAGGCAATTCACTGCATTCAAAATTTTACTTAATTTAACTTTTTAAAATAAATTTTGACTTTTTCATTTATTTTTACGGGAAATACCAACAATCCTAAAATAATAATAATTAAAGCTAAGAATGCCCTTTTAAAATATTTGGGTATAATTTTTAATTTATATTTATTTTATTTATAGATGCCACTTTTTTGGCCTTCTAGGAAATCTTACATTTTTATGTCTATAATAAAAAAAATTTTAATTTCTTTTCTTTGAATTTAGGTGCATTTTGAGTAGAAGTTTTGCAAAAATATTTGAAGCAAATTGGCTTTTATAAGATAAAATGAGTTGTGTATGTAGTATAGTATACATTTATTTTAAAAGATTTCAGATTTATAATACATTTAATCCACTCAAAAAATTTACCTATTATACCTTAAGAAACATAATAGATTAAATCAATAATTTTTACATATTTTATTTCTGCATTGAATCATTTGTAAATTTTAAACAAAAAGTAAGTTCTTTAAGTTAAACTTAATGTTAAGACACTTAATGAGAAAAAGTACGATGATACACAGATTGAGAGTGTCAATGGAAGTTTATATTTCTAAAGAAACATTTTATTTTACATTCGTATCAGTAGAATAATTTTGAAAAAAATAGCATTGAAGTAAGTTCAATTATTTTAAGTGAACAACAATAAGTCTTATGTTAATTTTAAAAGATTTAAATTCTAGTTTACAATATTCTCGAAATAGAACAATTACTGTCGCTGGATATTTTGAACGGCAACCAGTGCAAAAAAAATATCGAAATAAAAGAAATAAAAGGAGACTTACCTTAGCGATCATATTGATAGCAAGTGGATTTTTGAACTCAAATATCTGAGTGAGAATGTAGTATCTAGCTTGACATATTCGACTTTATATACTAAATTTTACAAGGTAATCGACATGAGAAAAATGCAGTTTCTCCCGCTTGAAGTCTGGGACTCGTTCGATTACGCGTGCCAGAACCCCGCCTTTTAATAAGAGGAAATAGCTATCTCTTTCATTTCATTGATACATTCAAATATAGTAAATTTCCAAGGTTTTGTTTCACGTAACGCGAGTTTTTTAAATTTTTCTTATTAATTTGACGCAATTGAACAAGGAAGAAAATGAGGTAACACCCTAAACTCATTATGAAGTAGAGATTATTTGCGGAGATTTTTTACAACCTTCAAAAATGCTAACGTCCTTAAGGAATATTTATCTATTTATTCATATTTAGATAGTATGTGATCTATTTAAATTATTGGTCCTGAAATTGCGGTAAATTTGCCTAGAGCAGGGGTGGCGAAACTGTATGGATCAACGTGCCATTTTTTCTAAAGAAATATTTAATGAAGTGTAGACGTGCCGTCAAATAATTTTGACTCGTGATTATTGGAAAGTAATAAAACTAAATGCTAACACAACTCATAACTCTTTTTTTTTGCGAAAAAAAATACATTTTGCACTGTATTGTAGTAAATGTTTTAGTTATACGTGCAATTCAAATTAAAGTATCGTTAGTGTGACTTTTGTTGTTGCAATTAGATAACAAATTACTTGTATTAGGATTGTAAGTAGGTACTTTTAGCATAATGCTTGGTGCATTGGAGTCATCTGCCAAACAATTTCTAAGCAATTAATTCTTTTTATTCTGGTTCACTTTTTGACAAAAAGGATTTGTTTCAAAGTGCCGTTTTATTGACGATATTCTACATACCTCTGTTCCAGAACATAAAACTGACACCATTTTGTCACCTTTACTAATCATGCCATATTTCTCCGACCACCAAGTTTGAGATTTTCTGTTACATTTACTGTCTTGAGCTTTTTGTCTTGTTGATGAACTAGCCAGCTGAAAATCGTAAATATAACACAAATAAACTTCAAAATACGGTCGTAACAACGAAATTGACTATGCGATGCGTAGACAAACTTTGCATCATTAGCAATTGTAGACTACGATATAACTAAGGTAAGACAATAACAAATGAGCTTGCTCCAGGCGCACCGCGACCAATCACTCGCGTTTGTTTGTAATACTTCACTGTGAACTTAGTTAATTTGAATTAAATTGCAAATTGTTTGGATCTGGCGTGTGAAATATATTGTGTCGCGTGCCATTAATGGAACGTGTGCCACTGGTTCGCCATCCCTGCCTAGGGCCTCGTGAATATTAAAATTTTGGAGTAATATAAAAATATATAATATATCTAAAAAAAAATTCTGAAAGTTTTTATTAAAGTATGACTGAAAAATATATTTGTATGTAGAAAAAAAATGTCATTTATTTTGGGAGATTCCATGAATTAATTCGAATACCTTTGGTCATTTAAATTATTTTGTTATTGTAGTTATAATAAGTATAAGGGGCATTAGATTAAAATAAATCCAAACATTAATCAAGAATTTTATGAGACTGCAATTCGAATACATCTAGGTAATGCTGTATACTGAGGATCATAAAATTTAATACTGAATACACAAACGCCGGCAGAAACTTACCAAATATATACATTTGCCATTTTTCAAATCAAACAACTTAATTCTAAAAATAGACATTATTGTAAAAGCTTCATGCCAAGTAAGAAAGTGTAAAATGGCCATGAACTATATGCGATTAAAAATTAGAGATTTACTGACAACGAAGGGCATGATCCAAATGAATTGATTGTTAGCAATAGCTGTTTTACGAAAAAAGTGTATGTAAATATGAAAAAGTTATATGAAAATAAATTTCAGAGTGACATTAGAATCATGTAAGTAGCAGAATGAATCACTGTAGGGAATGATTTTGTAGCATTTTAACTTAAACTTTTTTTTGTAACAAGAGAACTAACTAACTAACTTTACTGGAAGCCAGAACAATGGAAAATAATAGTATAAATGAAATATTTTAACAAGAAAAAATAAAATTCCCTTCTTACACATTATTAGAAGGTAGGCATATAAACGGCAATGATTCTTTTTAAATTGCGGCAGATGATTTTTGTATATTTTGCTTTAACCATTATAATTGATTCAAAGTTTATAAAAACTCTTTCGGTATTATTTTATTCTTCATATGTTTATTTAGTCGCTAGCACGAGGAGTAAATACAACGACTTCGTAGTATTATTTTTAAGCAATAGTGCTTCATTCTCTTACAGGACCATACGTTTGCTGAGAATAAATATATATATATATGTAACTGTGTCTCGACCCTGTGGGCACTGGTGCAGTTTGGGACACCGAATTTTCATCAATAATGAAAAAAAACAAACAATTTATTTATTATTCTTTCAATTTACTCTCAAGAAATACCCTAAACTGAGGGAGCATCAATTTAATCACTATCCTAAATTCCTATGATAAATAATTATGTCACTTATTTATTAGTGATCGCTGCACCAGACAGGTCTCATCCGGAATAATTGAATATACCAGACTAAAGCTTCTCTTCAAGGACTTCAGATAGTAACTTGGCTAATTTAACTTGTAACGGGTCTATCAGGGGTTTTTATAACAGTCCTCTTAGGGAATTACTTTCTTTAAATATTTTTAATTGAAAACTTTCTCCCGAAGAAGAAGACGCGATATATGTAAATTATGTCGTGTATTTAAGTATAAGCTTTCGGGTTAGAGAGAGAGAGAGAGGTTAGAAGCTAAAGGATAGCAGTGAGGATTAACGGAAGATAACGTAAAACTAGGCCGAGAGCTCTTCGTAGATTATTTGATTAATATTAAGATTGACGATTTGGTCAATTATTGTTAATTGGATTCGGTCCGTTTGGATTGAATTACTTTAGAAATTATCTTCAAATATAAGAAGTGCTAAGTGTAAGTGGTCCAATTTATTATTATATATCTCCAAATATCTCGTCTACTTCACTATTGTTCCCATATTTATCAATTGGTGCATTTCTTTACTTGGGTTGTTGAATTTGCGTCGTTGTTGAGAATAGTAAATAAATTGTGTTGTTTTGACTATGGCTAGTTTTCCTTCTAACTCTCTTACACTAATGGATGGATTAGCTCATTCATTGCAAACTTTAATAGCAGCCTAACGGCTAAATGCTATGTTCACTTCGCTAGAGTTTAAATAGACCTCAAATTGACTTAAATCACAGTTTCCCCACGGGAAGTGAAATTATGTATATAAAACAGTTAAGAAATATTTTTTCCCAAAGCATTAGTCACATACGCGAATAAGACCCATCACAAAGGTTTATTTTTGTTTGATTTGACGTAAGATAAATAAAAATCATAAGAAAAATGCATATCAATGAGCAGTTATTTTGATAAATGTGTTAACTTAATTTGGATCAATATGTAGTTTTGTCAGACCTTATAATTTTCATTTGTTCCAATATACTTTATTATTGCACAAAATTAAGTTACCCAATAACATAAAACATGTGAGAAAACACATTAATTCATTATTACACGAAACAATATACAAAAATAATAACAGAGTACAGCCCACAAATGGTTTATCATGGGCACAGACTGATTTGGCAGTCCCCCCCCCCCAAAAAAACGTTCCTGTTTACATGATTGCGTTCGGCACACATTCTATTTTGATAATCCATGTAAAAAATGAAGTTGTGGTAGTAATGAAATACGACATTCATCAATTTCATTATGGAGAAAAATGTTTACCTTAGTCATAAAAAAGTTAAATAGGAAGAAATACTTACAAGAATATTATGGGTTGATTTAAATTTATTAAGCTTTCAAAGACTACAAAAAGAATCATTTTAAAATCAAACATCCTTGCATCTTTTTTTAAATAAATTATACACATATATTTAAAACTATTTTAGAATGTTATTTAGGTTTCAATACTCAATTTTTGAACTTAAATTCTCAGTATATAATTAGTATCTTAAGATTGTGAGTTAAGATTTGACCCCCTAGATTGATATTAGCCCCTATAATGTGCAACAATTAGGCTATGGGGCACATGTGTGGTGACTGGGTGTGTTACTATGGTTGAGTTTCCGGCACAAATGGGTTCTTTTGGGACTTTTATTAGACACCGGTGTGGTTTTTTTTCTCGTGAGACTTTCATTACATCTTTTTGGAAGTTTTTCTTCCCGTCTGGTTTTTTGTTGGAGTTTTTCTCAATATCCTCCCTTCTTTTTTCCCTTGTTGACTTGCTGGCTTTGAATTTCTCAGCATTTGTTTTTATTACTTTCATTCCCTTTTTCTATTTTTGTATATATTCACCTTTCATCTTTGTTGGTGTTTTTTCATCTTTATTGTACTTTGTGAAGGTTTTACTTTTTTACTCTTGTTTCTCTCTTTTTTTTAAACTGCTGATGTCATTCCTCCCCCCTTTTTTTTGGAATCTTGCTCTTACTTTTTGACTTCCGGAAATTATTTTCCACGTGTCTCTTTCACTTTTTTACGCTTTTCTTAATTATAATTTAGGAGTATTCTCCCCATCTATTTTCTTCCGTAATTGGAAGATTTTTCTTTTTCTCTATTTTAGGTGCTTTTAGATAACTTTACCCGATCCTTGGGTAGTATATCTCCCGCTTTTCATGTGTCTTTTTTTCATTTTTAGGATTAAGATTTCCTTTCTTTATGTAACTTGGGTATTGCTTTATGATCAAATAGATATTTTTATAAGTCTAAGTTCCTTTTTGGAGTTGGGGCACTACTTTTATAATTCTGACTCTGATCATGACTTTTATTTAAAATTTTTGACAAAATAATGATTTAAATGAAGCAGTGCTTCTCAAACTTTCAATATTTGCATCCCAGTTTTCAATAATAATTTTCATCGCCCCCCCCCCCTCCTACAATAACAACCTATTGAATGCAGCAGTAATGCACTTTAGCCCTAAAGCTACTATACAATAACAATAACATATAGGTTATCAAGATATATGAATTAAATTTCTTATATAGTTTTGTATATGACAAGCCCATGGGGTCATTAGTAATTATTAAATTTGTTCTTAATTTAGTATTGATAAGTAAATTATCAAATACATAATGCAGCTCTGATATATTTTTAAGTATATTATAAGAGTGTATTTTATTTCTTATTATGAGGATCAGTTCTTGTTATGTTTACTGTTTCCTTCAGTAAATTAATAGTTTTTTAAATAATGTTTTATTTTCGACTTTTCGATATGCTCGCGCGTTTCACGGAGGGTTATCATGATTCCTGGGGGCGAGCACCGCAGTTTGCAAAACGCCGAAATAAAGGATTGAATATTATTTCACATTATGAATAGAACTAGTTGAATAATAAATCATAATACGCAATTAAAAATTTAAAATCAATTTTCAAAATAAAGTTTTAAGAAAATGTAGAATTAATGTAGATTTTATCTACAATTTATTCTCTTCACACAAGCATAATAAACTCAAACAATGTTCCCTCGTAGCAGGATTGATTCAGTAATGATAATCTCAACATCTTTTACTGAATTACAATCTTCAATTTTGCTATTTAATTTCTTTTAAGTACAATATAACCAAAAGAACACTTCTTTTTCTTACTCCTATGTAAATATCTCTTTAAAACTGGATGAAGTAGTATTTATTAAAACAAAAAAACGACTTCTTTCTTTCTCGATGTATTTTCTACTACAGTTAATTATGTCATTTAGTGTAGAACAGAAAAATAATTGCTACCTTTCACGAATAAATACATACATCATTTTTCTTTCTACCGAAGTCTTTTCTGATTGAGTTTCTATAACAAGGTCATTTAATAGTACAAGAAGGGAGGTTGATAAAAGTGTTACTTAGTGCTAATGATACACATAATAACGATAAAAAAATTTAGTAAATATGTGAAGAAATGCTTATGATAAATAGAATGTGGTAATACCAGTGGTAAGCCATTAATTGTATGCAGTATAATAGATTTGTTTTTTTCATTTCTATCTTTAGAAAGGGTATCATTGAATATTATCTTAAATTTCTCAGATAATGTTTGGCTTATTTGGTTTTGCTTTCTCAAAATGGTTTACTAAAATTCACGAATGTTTGAAAGCCTAAGAGTCATTTAGTTGGGGTTTCCTTCTAATCATGACATCCGCGTAGCGTAATGGTTATAATTGCCATGTGTTTGATTTATTATTTGTAAAATAAAGTTGATAGTGTGGAAACAAACTTGGTTGATTATAAAGTACCATTAAATATGCTTCTTTTTTTTAGAAAAATATTTCCTCTGTTTTTAAGGATCGATAAAAGCTTGATAAGATAGATAATATCTAATATAAAGATAGATGTTTACTTACGGAGCAAAAGGAAAAGAAATTGGAGATATTTTGGAAAAGATAATTTTAATGACATAACTATAGAAATCATTCACATCGCACATACACCCAGAAGTGCTGACATCCGGAGGGAAAAACGAAATTTCCATTGGGATAAAGTTATACTCTTGGAAAAAGCCCGTGCAACGCCGGGCTAAATGGAGGGGAAACATACCCGTCTGACGGGTCAAAGAAGTGGAAGAAATTTCGAAAAAGAGAATCTTAATTACAATATATAGAAATAACACAAAAACGGGAAGTAATGATATCGAGAGGGGAAGCGGAAACTTCCATTGGCAAAAAGTTATACACACGAAAAAGTCCATGCATGGTCGGGCCATGCAGCCATAACATATGACACAATGACATAAGGTGACGCTGAAAATTGATTTCAGACAAACTAAAATTTCATGACGTAGCTGTTTTGATTTAAATCATTCACAAACTAAAAATAAATGCTTTTAACATGTGATTAACGTGAAATACATCCTTGAAATCATGGTTTTACAATGAGATATGTTGATCCGGTTTTAATCAAAACTGAAATTTTACGGCTGATTCATTCACTTTGATTGAAAAATAACTGCTTATAATATGTGATTTCTTTGAAATGTTTTTTTTATTTATTAAAAACACAATTTCTAGAACGCAAATATCTATGGATTTTTAAAATTGAAATTCCGAAAATAGATAAAACTATTTTTTAAGCAGACTGATACATTTTTTACCTTTTCCCATACTTACAAGTTAAATCGAAACTGAATATTGTATAACTTCTTTAAAAATTCGTAAAATTTTAAAAATTTCTATCTTTTAGCCTTTTTTTATACATAAAGCTGTTTTTAAAAAAGGGTAGTTTTTCACTTCGGGGAACCGTAAGACAATGAATATAATTGTCAAAATAGCCACTTTCCAATAATAACTAATGGTGCTAAACCTACCACAGAATTCAAGAATTTGAGGGCTTATGGAGCATGTGAGGAAAGAAAACTTTCGGAGAGTTCGTAGGCAAACATATTACTTGTGTATGTAAAAAACAGAATAAGAAAAACAGTTACAAACAAGAAAATCCCAGGTCATGCAATTATATATAAATGTAAATTAATATTTTTTATATAAAAACTAAACAGTATTGCTTTGTATTATTCATTACTAAACTAATTATTTTAAAAAATCGTGCAACGGCTGCATCAAATTGGATAAAATTAAATTAGTTTTGAAAATTATTAATCGAAAATAGAAAAATTTGATCTTATCCCTGAGGGAAAAATAGAGAAATACAGTTTTTTCTCGAAACAGACATTCAACACCGGGCTAAACGAAGGAAAAGAAATATGCCTGACAAGGAAAAGAAGTGGAAGGTAACTTTAATGATATAAATATAGAAATATCCTAGAAGTACTGGCGTCATGAGGGAAAGGGGAAATTTCCATGGGGTTAAAGTGATGTACTCAGTAAGAGCCTGTGCAACGCCGGGCTAATCGGACGGGAAACAAACCAGTCCGACGGGGCAAAGAGGTGGAAGAAATTTCGAAAATGGGCATTTTAATGATACATTAATATGGAAGTCACAAACCCATCAAGAAGTGCTTACACCGAAACGGGAAGGGGAAGTTTTTAAGGCAAAAATTTATGCACTTGAAACAGCCCGTGCAACGCCGGTCCATACAGCTAGTCTAATATAAGAATAGATATTTACTTACGGAGCATGTAGTATCAAATTAGAGATTTCAAAGATAAGTTCTTACGCTTAAATATAAGACACCAAAATCCATTTAGTAAAAAAATATATAAAGGAATAACTGTATTGATTTTTCTGTTCAATTCTATTCTTCACATGTAGTCAAAATCTTAGAATGTACTGTTCTTTCCACTTCAAAGATGAAATTAAATTTATTACCTCTGTACAAATAAGAAATTCTGTAGCTTTACGCATCGCTAAAATAATATATAGAGTTATTACTTATATATTTACAATATATCGTGCAACTTTGAATCACGGACGAATGACACATGAAAATCGCGACTTCAGTCATTAAATTTTTGCACCTGCATATGAAAGAAGTTCTGACTGAAATTGGTATATATATATATATATATATATATATGTGGGAGACAACAAGGGCTAAAGCTTTTTTCGTTCTACTAATTTATTCAAAACTTAACAATAATTAATTCAAGACAAGTAGCTAATTTCTAACAGAGTTCCAGGATCTATCGACGAAAGGAACGCCTGCTCGCGAACTTCAGTCTCTTTTATCACAGTTCACAACGGTAATACAAACACAGTTCAGGTGAAGCATAGGTGACCTTCTCGTCACACCACTTCTAGTCTCGGATTAGAGCTGGTCCCTACTCGGCCAGTTGGTTCCCGGTTGCTTTTCTTAGCAGCAGCGTTGGCTCTCTCTGACCTTCGCGTCAAGATCGCTCGCTCGCTCATCTCTCTCTGGTTAGTTCGCTCGCTGGTGGCTCGCGTCGCCAGCGCCCTCTAGAGTGCCGTCTATGTGGAAATTCCCACATCTTCTCGGGCATCCTACAGGCAGTGTCCTCACTGCTCACGCACTAAGGATCTGAAATATACAAACTAAAAAAACAAAAAAACATAGATTAGTACACAGTTACACAAATATTTTAAACAAGTTCGTTCTTCTTCATTAATGCTCAGACCAAGGCTTCATCTGGTCTGCTGATGCGGACGTTACATTTGGCCCCTCATGGTCTCCAATTTTAGTAACATCATATCGGTCATGGAGTTTTACTCTAGTCACTTGGTAGGGTCCAAAATACTTTGGTCGTAGTTTCAATTTGTTTCCAAACTGAGTCCTCATGACTGCTACCAACTCTCCTTGCTTATACTGGTGAGCTTTTTTCCGCTTTCGGTTGTAAGTTCTCCTGTTTTCCTCTTGTATCTTCAAAATGTTTTGCTTTGCTTCTCTTCTAAGATTTTCCCGATGTGTGTTGAAATAGTTGATTTTGTCTCTCTTCTTCAAGCAAATTTTTTATCATGACGTCTTCAGGATTCTTCATCTTGATTCCTATTAGTAATTCAAATGGTGAGTACTTTGTACTGCGTGAAGGTACACTGTTCAGCACACGTTGTAGTGAATCGACATGCTTGAACCACTTAGTTGGGTCTTGAATGGACATCTTCGTCAACACTGGAATCAGTACTCCATGGATTCTTTCGACTTGTCCATTCCCCCTTGGTACTCCCGTGGTTATTTGAATATTACTAATCTTCTCCTCAGCACAGTAGTCTTCGAATTCCTTAGATCTAAATGCTCCTCCTTTGTCATTAATTATACGTGAAGGATTCCCAAAAGTTTTTTGTTGTAACTTTAGTCTTTCAATGGCTTCTTGAGCTGTTGTACTTTTGGTTGGGTATAACCAAGTAAATTTTTTACTGCTTTCTTCCATTTCAACGTGAAAGAATCCGTTTTTTAAGTCAATAGTTGAGAAGAAATTTCCCGACTGCAACTGATCTAGAACTTCTTCTATTAAGGGTAAAGGATACCGATCTTTGTCAGTTTTAGAATTAATTTTGCGATAATCAATGCAGATTCTTAAATTACCATCCTTTTTCTTACACAATACTATAGGTGAACAATAATCAGAACAACTCTCTTTTATAATGCCCTGTCGTAACCACTCGTCAATTTGATCGTTTACCTGTAATTTCTCAGAATAAGATAAACGTCTGGCTCTCTGACACACAGGAATATCATCTTTCAATATAATACTCATTTTTAACTTGGTACTCTTAATTTTATTAGGTTTATAATTCTTAATCAGAGAAGTCAAATCATTTCTAATATTAAAGTTTTTAACATGTAACAAATCATAACTAGAATTTTCAATCACATTTGCAACAGAAAAAATAGAATAAACACCTAAAGAGGATTCCCTCTCATTCAAAACATCGCTCTTCGCGTGACTTATTTTCTTTATTTCAGTATATATGTTACCGGCAAAGTATGAAATCCGGCATTCTATAGAATGCCTAGGCATTCTATACAATGCCTAAATCTAGCCGGCAATGTATGAAATGATTCCTATTTCACACATTGCCTAGGCATTCTATAGAATGCCTAATGAGAAACCGGCAAAGTATGAAATACATCTCAGATTCGTTTTGAATATTGTCATTTCGCAAGACATAAAACTTTTAACATGTGTCTCAGGCTCAGAATTTGTTAGTTATACATTGCTGTTTGTTCGGAAATGTCAAAATGCTCCATTTTACTTAAACTTGTTCAACAAAAAATTGGTTTTTCCTGTGCTGCCTGAAAATGGAGGAGTAAGCTATAGTGTTGGAGAAGGTGTCACGATCTGCAGCAGGGGTCGGCAATCTGTGTCACATGTGGCACGCGGGTACAATTCTCAGAGGCACTTTGCACTGCTCAAAAAATTTGTAAATTTTTCAATTGTTTGATTTTCAATATTCGTATAGTGTCCGGTTTCATATACTGCATGGATCGCTTTCGGTTATCCGAACAACCCGCATCCGAACGGTGTCCGGTCCCAATTGATTCGAAAAAACGTTGTTCTACTGCAAATTATAAAATCAAAACAATTTAAAATATAAATAATCAATGTCACACCCTCAGTGGGCCACCGTAAAATTATCAAACGTTGACCGGTCCAGAAGATAAAATGTTGGGAAGAACTGTTATACAGTATTACGTCACGGATTCTTTTTTCCCCCAATGGGGCTACAGATTGTTATTTTTACCATTTTTAGACCTAATACATTCCCCAGGGACTGCTATCCCTTTTTACTGTGGCACCATGTAGGCGATACCGATTGCCGCCCGGTAATTTTGACTCCAGTTTTCATCCCAGAGGGAGGTACCTGAGCTCTGAATTTGTTCTAATTTGCCAAGAGAAAAATTAAATTCCGAATTCTGGGGATGTGAATAGAATTCTGAAAGAACTTTTAAACAAATACAAAAATGTTACATGTTATAATATTGAACTTGTACATCCACCTTTGTGAACCTTGCCAGAAAAAACAGAAAATTATTTAAAAAAAGGTATTGTAGTAAAAAACTTTGATTTTGTTTCCGAGTGCCAATATATTGGCAATTGTAATGAGTGGGAAATAGGATGGTGGTCTATCGACTTAGAACTTCTGAAGGAATTCGAATACAAGTATATGCGAAATCACAATTTAGCAATATTTTTTTCAATAGCAATCTCATTTTGTCAGAATAACATTTGTACATTTAGGAATGTAAGTCATTGATATAATATCCTCATCATGACCTTTTTTCATACTTTGCCTAAACAGATTTGGGCATTCTATAGAATGCCTAGGCGTTCTATACAATGCCTAGGCAAAGTATGTAATAAATCTCTTATTTCATACTTTGGCCTAAAAACGCCCCGGCATTGTATAGAATGCCTAGGCATTCTATAGAATGCCCGCATTTTCATACT